>RCUC01166633.1:0-44377 GCA_003697995.1 Taxidea taxus jeffersonii
AAAACTTTACTTCAAATTTATCTGAAAGCTATTAAAGGAGCATAAAAATGTGAAGTAGAATTTTCAAATAAGGAAGTGTATATATTTTACATAACTCATAGCTTAATATTATTACTACTAGCAATAATATTTTAAAATAGAAACAAAATAACACTTTCTTTTGCCAACAAGAGAATGTTATTCCAATAGTAGAGGGCATAAAAAATTCACTAAAATAATTTCATTTGATTATTTTTAAGAATATCTTGTTTTAAAATATTTGTTTAATGGAAGAGCATTTTTCTCTCTTATTTTATATTAGTGGTTAACTCTGGGCTGCAAAAGCAGAAAAAATTAACACAGAGATGTGTTTATTTTTTAATTTTTTGGATTTTTATTCTAATATATGAACATATTTTAATTTTACATCTATGTGTAGTTGTGATTGTATACATTCCTGTAATTCCTGTCCATTTTTTAAATTGGTTCTGTTCTTTCCATTTTCTCCCTTATGAGCTCTTATCAGCTCCACCGTCCCCAATATTATCTGTGTATCACCTTAAGACAAAAACTTTCATTTTTACTGGTATTCATATCATAATATTGTATAAATATACATATGAGTGCATGGGTGTACATACAAATTCCATATGCATCTACACATATGCAATGAGAAGTTTTATTAGTGCTTCTTTTATGGAAAATGAAACTCTGTTATACTTATTTTTCTGCAGCTTCCTCACTCAGTAATGTTTTCTGGAAATGCATCCATATCAGTCTCTCTTTTCCATTGTTTCAACAGATGCGCTTGATATTCCATATTCATATTCACTGTAATATATGGCTTGATTCTGTTCTTTTAAAAAGATGCATACACCATGGGTTCCTGGGTGGCTCAATTGGTTAAAGTTCTGCCTTCGGCTCAGGTCATGGTCTTTAGAGTCCTGGGTATGGAGTAGGCATTGTGTTCCCTGCTGGGTGGGGAGTCTGCTTCTCCCTCTGCCCATCACCTAGCTTATGCTGTTCTCTCTGTCTAATAAAAAAAAAAAAAAGTTAAAATAAATAAAAGGATGCATATCCCATATGTGGATATATCGTTTCTTTTGCCTTTTTAAAATCACTATAGATAATACTGTAATCAACATCCTTGTGCATTCTGCAGGAACTTCACATCTTATATGTGGATGTTTGACTTCTAAATAAATTTATAGGAGTAGCACTGCTAGGCTGTGTGTGTGTGTGTGTGTGTGTGTGTGTGAATTTAATAGACATTACTATGTTTCCAAAAGTACTACAGAATTCCACGTTTCCATCATGCAACAACATTAATATTTCTGCTGTTGTTGTTGTTGTTAGGGTTCTATCTATTTATCTGACACAGAGAGAGCACAAGCAGGGGAAGTGGCAAGCAGAGGGAGAATCAGGCTCCCAGCTGAGCAGGGAGCCCCATTCAAGTACCCTAGAGTTAAGACTTGAGTCAAAGGCAGATGCTTAACTGACTGAGCCTCTCAGGGGCTCCAGCATTTGTGTTTCTATCAGCCGTACATAGGAACATTTTTTAACCGGTTTTTCATTTTAACACTTTGTCCAGTTGATAGGTATGAAGTGGCGTCATCTTAATCTTTAGCTTCTGATAAAATGGTAAATTTGGTTACACATTTGTTTGACTCTCTTGACTTGCTCGTGATATGTTCTTGATCAAATCCTTAGAGTAAGATTTTTTTAGTCTCTTTTCTAATTTGAAAGATTTTGTATAAAATTCGGGATATTCCTCTCCTATAGCTGTTTTGAGGAATCAAATCAGCTAACTTCTATGTAAGCACTTGGTAAAATATGAAGTATTATACAGGTTATATCTAAACACACATACCCCTCAACTACAAAAGTAGTGTGAAGTCGTGGTTTCTTAACTTAGATAATTAAAGAAAAATAATTCCACCTTCTTCTACTTGAAATTCCCTGGCAGCTGGGGGTAATAAAGAGATACTTAAATTCTAAATTTGCATGTACTTATCTCTGGTTTCTTCTTTATTTTGTTAGGATCTTCAGTGTTTCATATTGTATTAATTGGTGCTTACTAGATTTTCTAGTGATGATTTACCCTAAAAGTTTTCCGATTCATGATTCTCCTTCTGTATCCCTTTCTTCTCCTGTGCTTCATGGGCTTTCGCTAGTTACAACTTGCTTACTAATTTCTAGTATATCATTTTCCCCCAATTCTGCTTCCTCCTCCAACTCTTTGAGTCTTCACTATCCCTGCTGTCTAACATAGGTAACCAGTGATTGTACTAAGTCAAATATTAGACCATCCATTCCCTAGGAAATCCCATTAGCTCATGAAATAGTCATCTTTAGCTGATTAAGAATATTCTGCTCCCATTACTATTGAGGTATGCACACACGGTATACATAAATAAATATTCACATATTTGTGAATGATTAATGATTAATAACTTTTATTTTGACTCTGTTAATGGTTAATAACTTATTTTATTTGCTATTACCTAATTATAAGTATATAAAAATGGAATTTCTAATATTAGTCTTTATTCATAATAATTAAATTCAGAGAGGGATCTACTTTCAGGAAAATATTTTGATCCTGTGTGTTTTCCTCATTCCTCCTTTCTTGCCCCATGTTTCAGGGGGTTAGAACTGATCTGAGTATGGCCTTTAGGTAGTAGTAACCCAGCATCTGTGCTCTCTTGAGAGCAGGTACTTTAATTGTTGCCACTGCTTCTTATGATAACTTTTTTTAAGGATCAAAATTCCATCTCAGAGATTTTTCTCTTTCTTTTGTGGTTAGTCAACTTACAGCCAACTGAGACTATTTGGTGAGAGACACATTTTTTGACTTTGAAAGCTGAATGCATGTAATCTCTTTCCCAAGAATGCACAATAGAATCTGGGATCATTAATCTGACACCCCCACATACATGCTTTTCACATGTAATCCCAAACTTTGCTGATATAACAAAATAGAGGTTTACTTCTAATTAATATAAAAGCCCTATGTGTATGTTTTGGGTCTGTGGAGTACATCCCCTCTAGTCTTAATTCAAGAGCCCAGGCTTCATCCATCTTCTTGCTCTGTTATGACCTAAGGCCGTATAAATCTTCTGCTAATGGCCAAATGAATGGGGAAATAAAAGGTGGAGGTGATTTACCCAGTCCCTGAA
Organism: Taxidea taxus jeffersonii; assembly: GCA_003697995.1. Classification (NCBI taxonomy): domain Eukaryota; kingdom Metazoa; phylum Chordata; class Mammalia; order Carnivora; family Mustelidae; genus Taxidea; species Taxidea taxus. Next base: position 3,159 of record RCUC01166633.1, read on the forward strand.
ATGACACATATCAATTCCCTTCCTTTCAATAGCAGGAGCTATTCATATAATCCAACCTAGAAGCAAGACACACTAAGAAATATAATCCTTGCTTAGCTACATTTCTCCCAGCAATAAATTCATTTAGGAGGAGAAAGGATGAAGTTTTTATGGAAAGCAAGTTTTCCTCTGTGGACAGAATTGTGTCTCTAATTAAATTGCATATATTGAATCCCTAACCCTCAACATGATGGTACTGGGACATGGGAACTTTGAGGATTTATTAAGGTTAAATGAGGATATCATGGTGGGTTCTTCATCCTAGGATTACTGTCTTGGATTTCACTAAGATTAGTGAAAGAGACACCAGAGAATTGTCCCACATGCTCACTTGCTCTTGCCTTTTCATCCTGCCATGTGAGGACACAGCAAGGAGGTGGCCATCTGCAAGCCAAGAGGTACTTTACCAGACATTACCATGCTGACTCCTGATCTCAGACTTCCAGCATCCAGAACTGTGTGAAAATAAATTTTCATTTATGATATTTTGGCTAGTAGCCATTGGGGTTATTTTATTGAAGGTTGCAAAATATGAATATTCTAATTTATTTTCCTTCTTTGTTTATTATTAGCTGGTATATTTCTATAAAGGTAAATTTCTCTTCACTATTTGTGCTTTGGTTTTTCAAATGTACAATTTCTATAGGAACGATGGGAAATTTTTACATATTTTCTCTTTATTATTTTCTAAATAGTTTGATTTCTCAGCCTTTAGCACAGTAATCAAAAATGTTTTTAATTAACATTATGAAATAATGCATTTAAATATGTTTAAATATTTATCGCTCTGAAAATGCTCAAATTATTCTTAAGAGGAATAATTTCTTAAGAGGAAGTTATTGAAGTTGACTCTTCTTTTGATATGACTCTAGCAGTCTTTCATTGGTGCCATTGATGCTTGACAACTCTTTATACATTATCTCTCTCCAACATGAAGCAAGCTTTGCTCTATGAAACACTGTTCCTTACAATGGTCTTGGTTTTTTGAGACCAAAAGCTGTACAAGTGGAGTGGAGTGGAGTGTTTATGGATGTAGTAATTTCTTCTCAGTGCTTTTAGTTAACAGATGTAGAAAATATATGTTTTTTTAAAAATGAAATAGAAGTTCAGTTGATATTCAGAATTAAGTGATCCTTAATTCATCTCAATATTCTTACATTTCAATATTTATTCTTTCACTAAAAATTTTAATTTTTTTATTACATGAATTGAGTTACTTTTTTATTGCACACTACAATAAAAAAATAACTCAATTCATGTAATAAAAAAATGCCTGACAGTCTAAAAATTGGCAATACCATAAACAATATGATTAGTAAAAAAATAATTATGTTATTTTAAACATTTTTGATTGTTTTTTTATTCTTAAGGCATATCCCACCAGCATAATTAAATTTTGTGCTTGAATTTTCCTTGGAATAGTTCTATTATCTATGATTAAGTCACAAGTTTGTAACTGTACAGAGTTTCAGTTGTTGCAAGTTCAATTTTTAGGAATTGCTTAAATTGTATAAAATACAATCAAATTTGATTGTATTTTATAATTTTTTTTAAGATTTTATTTATTTATTTGACAGACAGAAATCACAAGTAGGCAGAGAAGCAGGCAGAGTGAGAGAGGGGGAAGCAGGCTCCCCGCCGAGCAGAGAGCATGATGCAGGGCTTGATCCCAGGACCCTGGGATCATGACCTGAGCCAAAGGCAGAGGCTTTAACCCACTGAGCCACCCAGACACCCCAATGATTTTATTTTATAATTATGCAAAAAGTTTATGTATCCAAAGTCATATTTACAATAATGTACACCCGTAGAGACTAGATTCTAATCTTAACCTCTCTAATCTTTTCCTTTCCTTATCTATCAGTAAATATATCTAAAATGTTATGGTTATCCCTCCATGATTTCTGAAAAATTAAACACAGATATTTGTGTACATGCAATCTTCTTTACTGAGCATTTTTTAATTGTTCTGAACCTCAAAAAAGACATGTCTATATATGTATCTCACTTTTTCTACCTTTTTAACTTAAAATAAACCCTGGTGTCCCTCCTCTTTTTTTTAAGATTTTATTTATTTATTTGACAGACAGAGACTACAAGTAGGCAGAGAGGCAGGCAGAGAAAGAGAGGGGGGAAGCAGGCTCTCCACTGAGCAGAGAGCCCGATGTGGGGCTCGATCCCAGGATCCTGGGATCATGACCCGAGCCGAAGGCAGAGGCTTTAACCCACTGAGCCACCCAGGCGCCCCCCTGGTGTCCCTTCTTATAGAATTTAGACAACTTTCAAGCTCCTTTTTGCAGGTACATGGTACTCTATTGTATGGATTTTCTTAGTTCATGAAATCTGTTGCCTATCTATGCCTGTTTGAGTTTTTTTTCCTGCCTTCTCTGTTATTACAAATAGTGCCTCAACAAATAGCCTTGCATGCACATTTTTTCATGTTTTTGCCAGTATTTATTTGGCATAGATCCTATTAATAGAATTATCGGGTAGAATGGCAAATTATGTATACTTAGATATATGACAGAGTAATTTTATTTGTTTCAGATGTTTATTTTAAATATGTAGTCTGAATATTTACACCGACATTATTAACTCTATGAAAACACAACTGAAATAAGTTTTAAAAGTTTTAGTCAAGGAGTATTATTTTAAAGATGTCAAGTTTATGAAATATAATGCATTACCTTTATACTATTAGGTTTTTTGTTTTGTTTATTACGACAGAAATAACCTTGGTTATAATGCTATTTTTAAAAGATCCACCAAGAGGAGAGTAAAGCTTGCTTTCTGTGACCTCTATTTTTATCAAGTTACAATCTTCAAAGTCAGCCATTATTTAGGTTGACTGTGAAAAGGAGGTTTTAACTTAGCCCTGACTTATTATTATCATTATTCCTTTAAGCTGAGGAACTTAAAATAAATCTTAAAAAATATTTTTTGTATGTAAAAGGATATGTAAATACAAACAGGATAGATTTAAGATTGTTGGGGCAACATTTAAACTTATTTAGAATGGTACACATAAGCACTTTTTGTTAACATTTTACTTTTGATTTCTTTGTTTGAAAATATTCATGGTTTGCTGTGCAGCACATATAATTTTCTGAATCTTAAAAATAGCAATGTGTAAGTGTGCTTTTCTTTCCTTTAATTACTAGCTTTTGCTTGTACATAGAACTAATGACACTGTTTTTAGAAATGTTGATATAGAACACTTATTTGTTAACTTTATTTCCCAAGCCCTAATTCAGGGATAAAAACAGATATCACCACTTGATGGGAAGAGAGTCAAAGTTAATTACTTAGAGAGGCATGCACATTGGTAAAGGAGACTTTATTGTGCCAATATTTGCAAAAAAATCCGCTTACCTTTCTATACCCTTACAAACAGTCACATTAAGAGCACCTGAAAGAAAATATGCAGTAAAAAAGGGAACATATGAAAAGAGACTTCTAACAATTACTTGAACTTTAACTTTTAACTTTAATCACCATAGTTATAATAAATATTGCATGTAAAAACATGTTCCTAAGTAATATATGGAAGCCCAAGGTGAGGAAGACACCCTCTTCTTGTGTTTTGGGTAGTGTTGCTACTGGCAATGAGACCATGGGAAGAGTATGACAGCAGTAGATTCTACTATCTACTCAATTTTAGCTTTACTCCACTCAGAGTAGTAACTCTTACTAATCCATTGTCAATTTTTATGAGAATACAATAATGAGGTTCAGCCAAGAACCTGCTCATGCTTTCCATGAAATGATTATGTAAGTACCTGAGTTCATGCATTATGCATCTCCCATTTAAAATAGCAAGACTATACTTTTTGTTGTTTGGTTTATTCCCTGCTCTGAGTATCCGTGATACAGTGCTTATAGAATAAAGTTATATTTGATGAACACTCACTACCCAATTCATTCATAAATTACCCCAATCTGTGCATAATTTTTCTCATTTAAATATACAATGAATAAGGAAAAGGCTCATATGGATCCATTTGATAAATGGAACCAAAGCTTTTACATTGATGAAAGAGTATACAAATAGGAAATGGTGGAAAGTAAGAAAGTGTGGATGTAAATTAGAGGTAATATTATATACAGCAGGCAAAATAATGGTTCCCCAAATATGCCCATGTTCTAATCTGTGGAATCTGAAAATGCATTACCTTATATATAGCAATAGGACTCTGTAGGAAGGAATTTAAGGAATTTTAGATGGGAAGATTATCTTGTATGATCTGGGTGGGCCCAACCAGATAATCACAAGGCAAGAGAATCACAGTCAGAGAGTGATTTGAAAATGTCATGCTGGTGTCTATGAAGACAGAGGAAGGGGCTATGAGCCAAAGACTATAAGCAGCCTCTAGAAACCTGAAGAAAGCCAAAGACATGAATTTTTCCCTAAAGCCTCCAGAAGGAATGCAACCCTGCCAGCATTTTGATTTTAGCCCAAGATCTGTTGCTACACTTTTGAACTCCAGAACACTAAAGTAATAAATGTGTTGCTTCAGTTACTTTAATTTTTGGTAATTTGCTATAATAGGAAACTGATATAGTGTGAGGTCATATTTTTTCATTCTTTTTTGTTAACTTATTTTAGTAGAATATATAACTGACCTAACCCCAACCAGAAAAAAGATTAATATCCCAACTCAGAATCTCAACCCCTAAGTCATTTTATATCAACATCTGACCTAATAGATTCAGTCTGCTTCTTTTTTCTTTCCTTTTTTTTTTTTTTTTGTTTATATAAATGGAATAGTACAATAAGTATATTTTTATTTTGGTCTTTCACTCAATATTATGTTCATAATTATCCATATTTTTGTATAGTTGTAGATTAAGTGTTCAAGTCCATATGTTCTCTTCATAAATATACCAAAATTCCTTATCAGTTGTACATTAATGGCATTTGAATACTTTTTTTTTTTCAATTCCAGGGGCATTATGAACCTTCCAGACCACGTATTTTAGAAACATATGCACATTTGTTGACTATATACTGATTGGTATATACCAGACATAAAATCTTGTTGAATTATAAAATGTGTATGTGTTCAGCTTCACTAAATCTGACCATTTTCAGAGTAAAGTGGAAGACAGCCCCAAATTCTGTGACATGCTTCTCATTTAGAGATGAAGTCCACTATGTTCCATTATGTTGAATCTGGTCAGGCTCCGTGTCTTCCTTGAATAAGTGAATATGCCAGAATGATGTTGTACCTGTTTCTGGGCTCAAGCCATGAGACTGGCTGTCTCTGCATCTACTTTAGAAGTGTTTCCTTTCATTCCCTTTGGGAACCAGCCACAAATGCTTTGAGAAACTCAGGACATATGGAAAAGGCACATGTAGGCACATTTTTAATCGCCCAAGCTAAGCTCCCAACATCAACTACTAGCAGCGCAACCCAAGTGCCAGACATTACAAAAAAAAACCTGGAAAGTGGATTCTCCCGCTCTAGACACTCCATTTAACACCATGTGGTTTAGACCAAAAAAAAAAAAAAAAATCCAGTCAAACCCCTTTCAGATTCCTGGCTCACAAAATAAAATGGTGTTTTAAACCACTAAGTTACAAAGTAGCATAGTACATACTGATATAAAACTTGAAGGGAACGGCATATCTGGAAGGAGCCTAAGACACATGACATTGTCTTTCAGACTAGTCCATAAGCAGAGGTTAGCCGGGCTTGAGAAAACTCAGTGAAAGCTGGGGCTTCAGGACTTGCAGTCTGGAAGGATAGTGAGAAATTGTTGAAGACCAGAGGAAAGGACTAATTGTTATGTAACCGTGGCAAACTTGGCAACAATCTGCAGGAATGTGGAAAATATAAAGAGTATCTAATTTAGTATCCAAGTTTGCTGGAAAGATTTTTCAGAGTAATATAAGCAGTGACATCTGGATTCTACTAGCCGTCTATTATAAAATGCAGGGAGAGATAGGTGAATTAAAAAAGGAACTATAGGATTTTGAGTAGCATTTCCAGGAAATACCAAGTAGTGGGTAATTCTGGGTTTGCAGATGAAATGATTTCTTTCACTTATAGGCTCTTCCAGAAAATGATTCTTAAAATAAGAAATAACTTCCAGGTAAAATTAAATTCATTATGAGGGGATGATATCCTATAATAGGTCCCCAGAAAATCTTAGGCTGATAGCCTGTATTTTAGTTCACAGGTCTTTAGCTTTAAATAAGTGCACCTGAGAAACCTCTTTTATTCCTGTACCTAATTTAAATGATAAGATCTTGGACTTTAAGCCTGATCCTTTTCCTAAAATAAATTAGACCTTCTAAAGTCTTGGGAGTAGGGTATTGTGTATATGTCAGGAATGTAAATAATTTGTGGCTGGAGTGTGGATTTTAGTGACCTGCAACAAGCTACAAATTCAATGATATTTTTTCCCATTTAGAAGTGGCATTCTTGACATGAGAAACCTATGTGTAAATGCTCCTATAGTAGCCCTTGGCAGAATGGTCTTACCTTTCTATAATTTTGTTAATCTGATCCTTAAAAATTCACCAATTTTCAGTGTCTTTAAAATACGATTATGAAACTAAAAAATATCATTCTACATCAATTTAATTATAATGTGGTATAGAAGCACTGTTAATTGTCCTTCCCCCAATATCCATTTCACATTTTTCTTTTAAAATCAACCCCAATATTTTCACAGCAGCAAAATGTTGAACTTAATCTTTAAGATTTTATTGCGTGGCAGGGATATGACAAGCTTGTGGCGTATGATATGTAGACATGAATGGCTGGGAAGGGTTTAAGTGTCTCTTAGGAAGGTATCCTGTGTTCATGGATTGGAAGACTTAATATTGTCATGAGGGCAATACTACCCAAAGTGATCTAAAAAGTCAATGTAATCCCTACAAAAATCCTCAAAGTTCTTTGTTTTGCTTTTTTTTTTTTAAGAAAGAGAAAGTGATACTAAAGTTCATAAGGAATCACAACAGACCCCAAATATACAAAACAATATTTAAAAGAAAAACAAAATTGGAGGCTTAATTTCAAAACTTACTACACAGCTATAATAATATAAACTAATATATCAGTAGGATAGAGTTGAGAGTTTGTGAATAAACCCATAGATTTATGGTCAATTGATTTTCAGTGTGGATGCCAAGATCATTCAGTTTAATGAGGAAAAATAATCTCTTCAACAAATGGTGTTTGAACAACTAGATATCTACATACAAAAAAATGAAATTGGACTTCTATTTTACAACATACACAGTAATCAACTCAGATGAATCAATGACCTAAATGTAAGACCTACACTTATGCAACTCTTAAAAGAAATTATGGGGGTAAATCCTCATGACCTTGGATTTGGCAATGGAGTTTTAGATACAACATCAAAAGTACAAACAACAAAAGAAAAATTAGTAAATTGTACTTAATAAAAATTAAAAACCTTTGTGTATTGAAATTGAAGGATGATACCAAGGAAATGAAAATACAACCTGGAGAATGGGGGCGGGGGAAGTACTTACAAAACATTCCTGAATAGTGCCTAATATCCAGAATATGAAAAAAAAAATAAGCCTACAACTCAACAATAAAAACACAAAGAACTCAGTTAAAAAATAAGCAAAGGACTTGACTCAGTATTTCTCCAAAGAAAATATGCAAATGACAGTGAAAAGGTGGTCAACATCATTAGTGAGTAGGGCAATGGAAATCAAAACCACAGTGAGATACCACTTTATACCCACTCAAATGGCTATAAAAAAGAAAAAGGAACTAACAAGTATTGGCAAGAATATGGAGAGACTGAAAAATCATTCATTGGTAGTGAGTATGTAAACAACAGTTCCTGTGCAAAAGTCTGGCCTGTCCTCAAAATGTTAAACATAGGGGGTGCCTGGGTGGCTCAGTGGGTTAAAGCCGCTGCCTTCCGCTCCGGTCATGCTCCCAGGGTCATGGGATCGAGCCCTGCATCGGGCTCTCTGCCCTGCGGACAGCCTGCTTCCTCCTCTCTCTCTACCTCTCTGCCTACTTGTGATCTCTGTCTGTCAAATAAATACATAAAATCTTTTAAAAAAATGTTAAACATAGAACTCTCATGTTAGCCAGAAATTCTACTCCTAACTCTGTGTCCCCCAAATTGAAAACAGTTATTCAAACAAATACTTATACAAGAATATTCATAGCAGCACTAGTATCAATAGCTAAAAGTATAAATAACTCAAATTTACATCAATTAATGAATGCAAAAACAAAAGGTGGTGTATCTGTGCAATTGAATTTTAGCCATAAAAAATTATGAAGTACTCATACATGCTACAATGTGTATCAACCTCAAAAACATTATGCTGGGGCACCTGGGTGGCTCAGTGGGCTAAAGCCTCTTCTCCTCAGATCATAATCCCAGGGTTCTGGGATGGAGCCCCTCATCACATCAGGCTCTCTGCTCAGCAGGGAGTCTGCTTCCTCCTCTCTCTCTGCCTGCCTCTCTGCCTACTGTGGTCTCTCTCTGTCAAATAAATAAATAAAATCTTTAAAAAAATTATGCTAAGGAACCCAGTCACAAGAGGTCACAAAATGTATAGCTCCATATATATGAAATAGATAGAATTAGGTAAATCCGTAGAGTCAAAAATGGTTAGTATTTACTACAGGCTAGAAAGTGATTGCTTAATGAATATGGGGTTTCCTTTCATAGTCATGAAAATATTACCCAACTAGAGATAATGGTTGCACACTGTTGTGAATGTACTAAATGCCACTGAAATATACACGTTAAAGTGATTAATTATTTTCTGTGAATTCTACCTAAACTTTAAAAATAATAAACTAGCTTTGTGCAGTGGCAGTATCGTAGCCAATGAGGTTTATCCGAGGCGCGGTTATTGCTAATTAAAAATAAACACACAAAGATATTATTGTCTTAAGATATATGCTTTGAGTTCCTTCCTTATTCCTTTCACAAATAAAAGTGTGATGTGTAGAGTTGCAGCATTCTGAGACCTTGAAAATCAAAGGCAAATACTGAAGAAAATAGAACAGAAAGAGAACGTCTTTGCCTCATTTGAGCTTACATGGGAGAGAGAGAAAATAAAACAAAACATACTGTTTAACATCATTAAAGAGATATTCTGGTACAACCAAATTTGAATTTAATCTTAACCAATAATTTATCTATAAAGGCCTCAAAATTTATATAGAATAAAACATTTTAAAATTATTGGGAAAATAATTTTTAGCCAAGTTTAGCTCATTCTTTATGTCAAAGTGAGCACAAACACTCAGAATTTGAATGTGGATTTCATGGAGGCTTAAAAAAACATACATTGGTAATATGTTTTTCATTTTAAGTAAACAAGATGTTCATTAAAGAGCTAAATTTTGGGGTCCCGGGGTGGACAGTCTGTTAAGTGTCTGCCTCAGGTCATGATCTCAGGGTCCTGGGATTGAGCTGCAATCCCTGCCCCCCCTCCAAGTGGGGCTCAGCAGGAAACATGCTTCTCCTGTCCTACTGCCTCTCCCCCAACCTCCACCCAACCCTCCCCACTCATATGTGAGTGCTCTCTTTCAAATTAATTAATTAATTAATCTTTTGAAAAAAGTGCTATTTTTGTGGATTTGTTGCATGGATTATATTTAAGACAGCCTTTTAAATGATGAAAGCAGTCTGGAATTGCAGAGATGGATAGAAGTAGATTTGTTTTGAAAGGTTAAATAAAATTTGAAGTAATGACTGAGTCCATTAATTCTCTAAAAATCTCTTCCTCTATTTCACTAATATCTAAGATATATATATTTGAGTGACTTTAAAAATCTGTTAAATTTTATCTAAATGTTATAATTTGTTATGGTTTATTTAATCTTAGAGAGTATACTCTATTTTACTACCTGATGATAATATTTCTCAATTATCCTATATTTTAGAAACACACTTCAATGTTATAATCATATAAGAAATACCAACTTTTTAATAGACTGTATAAAAATAGGAGGGGTGTATATATTAGATTGCCTTGGAATGCTTTAATAGTTAGCCTTTTTTCAGCTCATATAATAGGAGAACTACATTGAAATTACAGTACCTTTTATGATTATCACTACAAGCCCACAAAATGCAAAACCCCTGGTGCTACACAATCCAATTGATTTACAGCCAAATTAGAACAAAGGACTAAAAGAATTCAGCCAACCACCAAACCATGTCAGAAAAAGATAAGCACTTTCAAGCTGATTATATGCTTGTCATGTCAATTAACCCAGTATCCCATTAATAAGCTACTCTTGTGGATTCAATTGCATCATGAGTAACACAACCACCATTTTTCCTGCCAAAAATATCCTTATGAGAGATTGTTTGAACTAGAATTCTCACTTTCCTGGGGGAAGTTTCCTTTTGGAACTTTCTTCTGAAAAAATGCTCAACATGATGCACATTACTTGTATAAAGTCTCAGAGCCAGGTTTTGTTTTGTTGTCTGTTCATTTGTTTGTTTTTGTCTTTTCCATGTTATAGAATAGCTATCTGGCAAATTATTATTTGTGGGATACTTTTAATATAAAGGTTAGGGAAGGTGGTGCTGGAAGTGGGGTAGTTGTGTTACTTTTGGTCAGAAGTAAAATCTAAGAAGAAACTTTGCTGTTGTTCGGAACCTTAACTTTTACCAACTTTAGCTAAATATCCACAAGGTCAACTACAGAAGCCTGCATTTATATTTTGTCTTGACATATGCAGGTTCAGATTGCTTTACAGAATTCTGTCAATATTGAAATGCACCAGATCCTCAAACTTAAACCTCCTTAAAATCTTACAGCTGATTCAAGGGTTCTAATAGTTTAATCTCAGTCACAGAACCTGAACTGTCAAGTCTTTAACTTTTACAAACTCTGGATCTTCAGTCAGCATATCTTAATATGTTTGGCCCTTAGAATGTGTCTTTAAAAACAGCTGTCTTTCCTCCTCTGGAAAAAAAAAAATTATCTGAGCATGATAGGTTCCATACTATTCAGTGTTCACAGTAGTTATCTTTTAGTTTTTAAAATTTCAGCTGATTGTAGTGTCCCAAGATAATCAAGTGTCACATGTATCCCCATTCCAAAGGTTTGGTATAGTTGATCAAAATATATCGATGTACAGAGGGACTCTATGATATTATCCGCTCTTAGTACAACTCTTAGAAAATTAGGAACAGGTGAAATTTCTTGTATGCCTGCTGTTACTTAATAAAACTAGAATTTACAAGATGAAAACAGATAATAGAGTTTAGAAGTTAGTAGTAGTGAATTATCAGAAACTTTCTCTTATTGTGTGGCATGCATAAAACATCAGGACAATAATAGTCCCAGATGATTTTGCTCATGAACCTCCCTCTTCACTCCCCTCCCTTTTCAAATGAAAACACTCTCAGACTGACAGGCAGATCACATCAGCAATGTATTTTGGATCTGAATGACTGACAACAGGATGAGTCAACTTGAAAAGAAAGAGTTTTATGTAGATGCCAATCTTATGCCTTTGCAGTCCTACTCAGTAGATTTTGTTTGAATTCTCAGTGCATTGACGCCTATACTTCATTCCAATAATTTGTGAGGTCTGTTGTCCTCTGATAATTGTCCAGACAACTACAGTATGCAAAATCTATTGTAAAGGACAAACCAAATGTCTTAGTTTGTATGTGCAACCATGTGGATGTGTTAGTATAGGTCTATGTTTCCCTTGTTTCACCTTGTAAACATAAATACACAATGTATTTCTGTATTGGTGTTTCCTCGGGGTGTCAGTGCTCACTTACAGTATGATTACAGTGGGTTTGCAAATTAGGCTTTCAGAGAGCAAAACATTCAATCTAAAAATTATACTGAAATTAACTCTTCAGTGATGAATCTCTAATCTATGATGATATGACATCAGTGAACTGATCTAGAAGAAAATGCCAACCTTATTGAGAATTCACATTGACTAGACTCTAAGGAACAATATAATAAAGTTTCTCTCTTTTTTCAGATTCCTGTGTAATGCATAGTCCCCTGATGCCTTGTAAAATACAAAGGTGCATATGCCAGAAAAAAACTAATTCTGAAATACTTAGTTTTCCATATGGCAAAGCCAAGTGTAGTTGATAACCATTTGTAACTCCCTATCCACTATTATTATATAAGAAATTGAAAATGCTCTTCTCACTATAACAACAGCAAGGACGTTGTAATTAAAAATTTAAAAACACCAACAGCTTCAATATATTCTTTGTTGGCATTTTGGCTTTATAATGGGGCTTCCCTATTATTTACATAATTGCAGAGGGAGAAGGGAGTACACAGAAGGAACATGAAGGCTTTCTTCTTTTCCGTCTTCATGTGTGTTTTGTTTTATTTTGTTTTGGATTGGCTTGGATTCTTTTTTTTTTTTTTAAGATTTTTAACTTCCATGAATTTGAACTCCTAATTGTTAAGCATTGAACTATATATTTCTCCCTCTAGCTTTTCTCATTCATGAATACTCAAATAATTTTATCTCCTACTCAATATTCAAAGAAAGCCAAAACAGAACACCCTCTACTTTAGTGCCTTCGAATGTAATCATCGAGAAAATGTGGTTAAAATGCTTTTAATCAGCTGTTAATTGGCTGATCTAAATTTTGTCAGTACGAAAGCTAAATATTACTCTTAATGTAGGTATGCATGTAAGTCAGGAATCTTTCAGTTTCAAGTGACATCAACCCATCTGAAATTAGCTTCAACATAAATGGGGATTAATGGACTTGCATAATTATGAGGACCAGGGTTACACAGTGAAAAATACTTAAGCCAAGGGCTTTGATGTCTGTGACAGTTTTTTTTTTCTTTTTTGAATTCTCCTCGCATTAGTTTTTCTGTGCATGCAAATTCATTTCTCTTCCATTTCTGACTAGAGTTTTCTGTTTGTTGGGATGTAGAAACAAGGAAATGATGAAAGCTCTTGACAACACAAGGGGAAATGGGTTATCTTCTTCCGCCCAAAATTAAACAGAGGGAGGGAGTTGGGGGACAGGGAAATAATATAATTAACATTGGTTATGTACCAACTTTGATTCAATCATGGGTGCCACTGGAATAAAGTGCTAGCCTCAGGTGAGCTTCAGTCACATGCAGGCTCCAAACCAGTTACTACACAGTAAGTAGTATAATAAAATGAGTGACATAGAAAAAAAAAAAAAAAGCAAAGTCTCAGTACCATGTAGTAATCATGAGAAAGCACAGAAAATAAATTAGTTTGTTTAGTCTCTGAATTAGGGAAAAACTCTCTGTAGGAAGCTTCTGACTTGGTCTAAAACATAAAATGGAAACAGAAAAGGGAGAACAGAGCATTCCAATAGATAGATGTTCTGAAAAGGCATGGAGGTGAGAAATTATGATACACATATATTTTAAGTATTTCTTATCACTCAATACACTTTTAGGTCCTTTTAAGGATTGATTTTTAAATATTTTTAATGTGGCAATTTGTGTAGAAATCAAAATGCTTTACTGAATACAGTGGGCATCAGTGGGGCACTATATGTGATATGTTACTTAGTTTAGTATTTGAAGGTACCTCACAAGATAAAGTCATCCAAGTTCTAGCACGTTTTTACTTGACCCAATTTTAGCACTATCACATGTAAATGTACATGCATTATTTTGTTTGGCGCATGGTCTTTTTGTTAGATAGACTACATGGAGAATTATACTAAAATATATTATTTGGAATTTTCTCACAAAGCAAACTAATTAGGCCTAAAATTTTACTAAGTTTTATGATAGGTATGATATTTTAAGGAAAATGGAAGAGGTATGCAAGATATGAAAGATAAAATTTGTCTTTACAGAGGAAAACACACTATAAAGGCTGTTATTTATGGAGATATTCTGAAAGAAATTAGAAAGGAAACCCTAAAAGCTTAGAGATAGTTTGCAGGTAAGCATGATGTGAAATGAAATTTTCAATGATAAATATCATGAACAAGTCAAGTAAAGGAGGTAAGGAGACTTTCCTCATCAGTAAATAAGAAGCAGATCAAGTAATATCCCCAGAGTAAGTTTCTACTAAATCTTTAAGCATTCAGAAATACAAAATACTTTTAGTTCTTATATCCAATATATAACTGATAATTCTGTCTACCTGGCTATTATATTTCTCTTTAAAAATCCTGAGATGTATTATTAAACCTTTCATAAAGGCTTTAGGATAAACTATCAGTAGAGTAACAGAAGAGTTAGTAAATACTGATTTTGGGTTCTTTACCTGAATAGTATGCAACATATTGCCACCAGAATTCCAAAAGAGGCTGCTACTTCCTTTTTTTTTTTTTTAATATTTTATTTATTCATTTGACATGGAGAGAGAGATCACAAGTCGACAGAGAGGCAAATGGGCAGGGGGGGGTGGGGGGAGGGAGGAAGGATCCCTGCTGAGCAGAGAGCCCGATGAGGGGCTCAATCCCAGGACCCTGAGATCATGACCTGAGCAGAAGGCAAAGGCTTTAACCCACTGAGTCACCCAGGTGCCCCGAGGCTGCTACTTCTGAGAATAATATTCCTGTTACATATTTCACCCACTGAATCTTTCATTGTTGATGTTATTTTCCATGGATGTTTATTCTTTAAAATAGATTCCCAGGAGTGACATGACTGAGTCAATATTGCTTTCCAAGAGAGCTGTAAAGGATTTAATTTGCAGGAGTTCCCGTTACATCCATCTTGACATCCTAGGATTTTAGTGTGAGAAAACTAAGAGAGTTGGGTTTGCTCTTTTGTTTATTTTTAAGAAAGGCAAGGATATGGCCAGATTTATTTTGTAGGTAGATTGGTCACAGCTTTGGAGAACAAGGAGAAGGATCATTTATGGGACAAATGAAAGAGACACAGAAGGAAGGCCACACAGAGCTTGTGTGTGTGTGTGTGTGTGTTTATGTGTGTGTATGCATGGTTGTTCAGAACTGGAGACTATTGTAGGTGCTGTTATGGAGGATCAGATCTTCAGAGGTTTTCACTCCACCCCTCATTCTAGATATTGAAACCCCTAAGTGATTCTCAAATATTTCAATTAAGGAGGTTAACTCTATAAAATGACTGGCATCAAAAAAAGTGACTCTGTGTAACTGAATTTCATCTTTCTTTAAAAATCCATGAATAGAGACACCTGGGTGGCTCAGTTGGTTAAGCGGCTGCCTTCGGCTCGGGTCATGGTCCCAGCATCCTGGGATTGAGTCCCACATCGGGCTCCTTGCTCGACAGGGAGCCTGCTTCTCCCTCTGCCTCTGCCTGCCTCTCTGTCTGCCTGTGCTCGCTCGCTCTCTAACTAATGAATAAATAAAATCTTAAAAAAAAAATTAAAAATCCATGAATAATAAAAACAATGATGTATCTATGAGATATAAATGAGGAACTTCCTAAAGATTGGACTCAGCATATATACATTTTTCAAAGAGTTTCGCACCCCAAAAAAACAAGATCTCTGAGTACATGGTCTAAATTTTCTCTAGGAAAGTAGGTAATATAATATAATAATCATGTCATCTCATATCATATCACATATGTTTCATATATGATACATACAATAGAAGTATAATAAATGTAATTAATTTATTGCAACTAATGTAATATAAATATATTTGTTGGGCAAAGTAGTCATACTCAGCTTCTCTCTCCCAATTCTGGACTTGCTCTATTTAGGTGCAGGCATCAACAACCCTGAGACATGTCACTAGCTTCCTGTATGTCAAACCCCGTGGTAGAGGGGTGAGGGTTCTTCTACCACAGCACACAGTGGGGTGTATGTAGACACATCACCTGCATCTGCTGTGGGATGAATACACTAACCTTGGGGACTGTCAAATTGCAAGGGGCTGGATCTTGTGCACTCTGTCCCTCCTTACTGTAGGCAAACACTATACGACTTAAGCCTAGTGTGTGGGATTTCTCTCCTCAGCCATCTCGAATAACGCACTATTTGGTTCCCTAGGTGATACTTCTCTGCCTTTTAACTTTGATCACGTAGCTCTTACGTATTGGACCCAATGTAGAGTTGTTAGCATAGAGTTCTTAGCAGGGGTCCCAGTGCGTATTAAAAAAATGAAAAGATGTTATATTTGTTTTTTCAGTATTTTAGACAGAAACATACCTAAACAGATGCTGAAAAATGTTTAAAAGTAAATATGATACATTAGGGTATTAGTATGGGTTTTTGAAGCATTATTAAATTAAAATCCCAACTTAAGTTAACTCCTAGCTGTGTGACCTTTGTAAAGTTGTTTATCTTTAGTTTCTTATGTGTAAATGGGGTATTATTAGTGGTGATGTTATTAGTTTGGTATGAAAATAAACATAGTGATACCAAAAAAGAGCCTGATTTTTCTTTAAACTAGCACGTATTAATCACTAAATTAGTATTAGCTGTTATTAGTATCTCCTTGCTGTAATTTCTTGAAACTTCTGTGTTCCCTAGTGCTTTCTACTCCTGTTATGGATTCTTTTGCTCTGCTAAGAGATGAATCTGTGTCCTGAAGAATGTGAGAGTTATTTGGTTATTTATTTATTTTTTTTGAAAAGAAGATTCATATCCAAATTGGAGATAGGAAGTTGAAGTAACAGGTGAGTATTTTAACAAGTGAAGCAAACATACATGATTACATGATTACATGATACATGATATTTTTAAGTGTACATGGAGAAGAAAAATCTTAAATGTTACCTTTGTTATAGTGGAATATATTAAATTTGATGGGATATAGATTGAAGATCATCTTGAAAGAAGAATAAAAGTACTAAAATGAGAAGGCAAAACTCCAGGGCAGAATGCATGAGACAAAATGAAGTAGGGCAAATTAAAAAAGAATTAACAGAATTGGGAAAACACAACCAGAGAAGTCCCAATGGGACTTTGGTAAAACCCATGCCCATTTTAATAATGTGTAAAGTATAAGTTTCACAACAGGTGGAGGTGCTACATAGGCCAAGGAGTCAGGATTCAAATACAGTGTGATGCTTATAGAGGAACACATATTGACTGATATTGTGACACAGGCAATGTGAAGACTGTTCAGAAGGCTTATGGCTCTATTCACATATACCAGGCTTACTGAAACCTACATAAATGATACAATGTGCACTCATTTCAGGTTAAAGGATATTTTAAGCCAAAATAGAGAAAATAATTATTCTATCAACTAAAGATAATACTTTGCATAAGAATCTTACAACTCTATTTTGCATGGGCAAATCCATAAGTCTTTCAACTGTCAACAAAGTACTGATTTAATTTATTCACTTGGGCTAGACCTAGCACCCCAAAGAGATCCAAATACAAGAACAGATCATTCACTCATCGTTTCTTCCTGGTTGTGGTCATAAGTTCATAATTTCTCTAATTTACTTTAACTTTTCTAATAGCTAAAGTTAAATATTAAGTACTAATCAGAGGTGAAAAACATCAACTTTTAAACCTTAAAATAATGCCTCATATACTAAGGAGCTTTCAGTTCTCCATAAAGCCATTTTTGCTTTAAATTCAAATTGTTTAACTCATTTCAACATTTTGCACTTGATCCATTTTCTAGCTGTTTAATTAGTTGTGTGTCTATCTTTTGATCCTTGAAATACCATTATGGAAAAAACTAAATAACTTTTGTTAAAGAAGCTCTTTCTAATTCTGACAACTAATGGATGACCAAATAGACTAAAGAAGGTTATCTTATAACTAATTATGTGAAGTTGTGTCATGTAGATAGTCAAACATGGTACAATTAGTCTCTTTTCTTATTAACTTATAAAGTCTAGTGAGGCTATTAGATTATGTTTCCATAAAATCAGGCATTTTCAGTAAACTAGTTTCACTAGTTATAGATGGGGGTGAATTTTCATTTTGAGAAAAACAGAACATTTGTGAGAATTAATATATTGACAACAGAAGACTCTTCTAAGTACTCTCTAAATAAAAGAAGAAGTTCAAAACATACTCATTGGTAAGTTTAATGTAAAATGTACTAAATCTTAAAGATTTAGAGACATAAATATTAAAGACCAAATCAATAGAAAAAGCAATAGATAATCTATAGCATTAGTACAACCTTTTCTTTCCTTCAGAGAAAGGGAAAAAATTATTTTTTTAATGTCCAGTGATACATAAAGCATATTCTTATAAAATTAGTACTGCCACTGCTAGTATTTGAGGTTTAAGAGAGAAAACTCATTAAAATAATTTTCAAGTTAAAAGAATTTTATCCACTTGGACTTTAGCTTAGTATTATAACGTAAGTTAATATCCACATCTAGACATTTTTATTTCTCTTTCAATCTCTCTCTCTATATGTTTAATTTATATATTCATAAATACATATACTATATATAAAATTCAGATTGAAATCATATTTTTCAATATAATCAAATTCAGTCTTAATGTTCTTGATATATTTTTGTCTAAGAAGTGTGAAACAAATCTTTATCTCAACATTACCATTCTTTTTTATGGCTGTAGAAATAGTTGATTCTCTAATGCTTCCCACAAACCCTAATATACCTGCTTGTTGATATACCTATATCAATCACACAGTCAAGCCCAAGGATCAAGGCCTACATGTGTTTTTGCATAAGGGCAAGTCCTCCTCTTTGCTTCACTCTACATAGTAAGGATATTGCATTAAATAAGTCACTGGACAAAAGATGATTGCAATGTGAAATAATTCATCAGTATATCAATACTGATATATATATATTAATTCAATTCCTCAAGTCCTTGTACCTCCAGAACATTCATTATATTTATGCTTTAAAAAATGGAATTGAAATGGAAGGAATCTTGTTTAATAGAAATGCTTTGGATTTCACAGGAGTGAACAGCTGTGCAGGCCTAGAAACAGATTGCTGTTCATTTTCCACAAGTTAAAAAGTGCCCAGACATGCAAGCTAAATAGTATTATATTAGCTCTTGACTCTAACTTCACAAAATGGAGTCCTTGCATTTGGTTATCTTGCTGGTCTGCTTTATTCTCACTGTAATAAACCTTAGATCTATTAGAGTAGATGCAAAACCTTCATTTAACAAATTTTAGCTATTTAATTTGTTAAAATATTAAAACTGTGTTTGCTCAGAGATTTGATTTCAAATCTTGGCTGCATTAGTTTAGCTTTATTCTTTTCAGTAAATTATCTTCACATCATTTTATCCTTGCATTCTATTTCCTACCATTTTTTCTCATAGTTGTTAAAATACTAAAGAAGCATCAGGGCCTGTATTAGTCTGTTATCACTGCTGGAGCAAGAGGATGGAGTGGCTTAAACAATGTAAATTTATTTTCTCAAAGTTCTGGAGATTGGAGAGGCAAGACCAAGGTATTGCCAGGTTTGCTTTCTTTTGAGTCTCTCTCACCTTGGCTTGTAGACAGTTGCCTTTTGACTGGGTCCTCTCCTGGCCTTTCTGCCTTGAATCCCTGGGAACAGAGGAGGGGCTGCTTTCAATGAGGAGGGCACTTCTAATTTGCTAAATCAACTTTCCAAGAGACACCCCCAACCTCAACTGCCACTGGCCTGGAAGGTCTTCAGAACTTTCCTATACTTTCCTCAGCTGTACACTCTCATTCCAAGGCAAATTCCCAAGGAACCTAGAGAAAGAAAACGCCCCCACCCCCATCCCCTTGCTGAGGATCCTTGTATCCTTATGTTTAAATGGTCAGAAGAAAAACAAGGATTCTGAGCTTTTTTTTTTTTTAATTTTTTTTTTTAAGATTTTATTTATTCATTAGTTAGAGAGAGAGTGAGCACAGGCAGACAGAGAGGCAGGCAGAGGCAGAGGGAGAAGCAGGCTCACTGCCAAGCAAGGAGCCAATGTGGGACTCGATCCCAGGATGCTGGGATCATAACCTGAGCTGAAGGCAGCTGCTTAACCAACTGAGCCACCCAGGCATCCCGGATTCTGAGCTTTTAAGAGAAAGTTTCTCAACAAAGATTTCCTGGTGCTCACCTGACACCAAAAACCTATTAAAGTCATAAACTTTTCCTTTGGAACACTTCTCAGAAATGTATTTACCGAAATGGCATTTGTGCTTGGTTTTAAACTCAAAAAAGAAAAATTAATGACATTGAAATATGACTCCATGTTACAGAAAAGATATGGCTTTATATTATTTATTATATTAAGCAAGCACCTTAAAACGAAGCAAAACAAAAAGCCTCCCTGTCCCTTCTCTTTCTCTGATGTACACTTGACCAGAGGGGACACTGTACCCCCTTTCAAATGATCAGGGTGCTTTGCAGGGACTTTATCCTGTAGAAATATCCTAAGATTAGAAACCTCTGCTCTGGTTTAAATAATGGAGGCAGATGGGAGACAGGGTGGGGAGAAGGAGTGGTCCAGACTTGGGTAGGAATTCTGGCTTCTTCTGGCAGACTGCCCTCAGACCCTTGCTGCATCTCGCCATTTTTGGTGATTGGGTTGAAGGAGTTGACTTCCAATCTCATCCTCTTTTATGAGAACACCATTCCTTGTGGATTAAGAACACACCCTGATGACTTCATTTAACTTTAATTACCTCTTTTTCTTTTTAAAGATTTTATTTATTTATTTGTTTGTTTGTTTTTAAGAAAGAGACTGGGAAAGAGCATGCACACAAGTGGGGGGAGGGGCAGAAGGAGAGGGAGAAAGAATCTCAAGCAGAATCCATCCTCCCATCCTACCCCCACCCCCCCCCCCACACTGATCAGGGAATGCAACAAGGGTCTCGATCCCTCATCCCAGGATCTTGAGATCATGACCTGAACAGAAGTCAGACACTTAAACAACTTTAATTACCTTTTAAAAACTCTGTCTCTAAGTACTTACACTAAGTGTTCAGGCTTCAACACTGGATTTGGGGCGCACACAATTCATTTCATTACATAATAAGTATTAATTATAGCTTTGCCCAGGCCTAAAAAAGAAGGCCTGTATTAGTTACTTCAGAGAGACTCATGCTTGCTCTCTATATGTCTTCCAATCTGTCCCTAGAATTACATTCTTAAATTGTAAATCCTATCCTCTTAGTCCTTGCATACATATATGAATTCTGTTGACACCTGATTTTCATGGAAATATGTTATACTCTTCCTAAACTTTCAAAGTACATTTTAATAAGTGTATTATTTGATTTATCCATTTTAATTTTGCAATATAGTTGGTTTTGTTGTTGGGTGGTCTTCTTGTCCTGAGTGTAGGCTTTATGTAGTAGAATCTGTTTGATTTATATGTAACACCTATTTTGATCAGACACCATTTCAGCATTCAATGAATAAACTGTTGATCAGTTTAGTGATCAGACTTGATTTGACAGATTTATTAAATCACTAAATATAAATATGGAGCTTCTGAAGAATTACATTTATGTGTAGATTCTGCTGATTTATTTCTCTTATATTAGAATCATTGACAAATTAACTGAGTAATAACTGATTTCAAATAAAGACCTCTGTTCTCTAGTTTGGTAATTTTGTTTCCCAGCCTTTCAAATATGACAGATCCCCCTCCCCATTTCATTGCAATTTATGTGCATATATAATTGAAGGAATTTAAGTAGTCAGCATATCCATGAACTCCTAATGAGCTTCATCTCTCAACTAATTTTCTAGCAAAATCTACTTCTCCTTGAATCACAAATACTTGTTTTGCCCAACTCTCAGTTAGTCTCTCCAGCTGGCTTTCTCATCAGTCACATGCTCTCCACAGATATGATATTGGAGCAATAGAAAGGAGCCTGATCCTGGGGATATGTTAAGCTCATTTTCTGTGACTATGCATATAAACTTTGGTAGATAAATAAACAGCTATATTAATTGAATAATAATTTAAAAATAAAATTGTTAAAGTCTAACATATAAATCAGTCAGGGAAAGACAAATACCATATGATTTCACTCATATGTGGAATTTAAGAAATGAAACAGATGAACATAGAGAAAAAAAAAAAAGAGAAAAGGAGACGCAAACCATAAAAAAGACTCTTTACTATAACAACAAACTGACAGTTGTTGGTGGGGAGAAGAGGACTGGGGAGAAGGGTCAGGAGAGTGATGGGTATTAAGGAGGGCATTTGTTTTGATGAGTACTGGGTGTTGTATGTAAATGACGAATCACTAATTCTACACTTGAAACTAATATTACATTGTTAACTAACTGGAAAGTAATTAAAAACTTGAAATAAAAATTAAAATAAAAATAAATAAAATAAAATCTAAAGTCCAAAAAGGCAAAAAATTACACTTCTCCTGATCTTAGAGCATTCCAAGCTATGGTAAATAGTTAAATACTTTTTCTTCATTGTGACATGATGGACAACAACTGCAAAAACCCTAGAAATTGGCCTTCCTTAAGGGTGATACCTTGACTTATTTTTTGAGAGACCTAGAAAGGTCATTATGTCCTTTTCAGAAACTGATCATTTACTTGTCAAGTTATTTGACACAAAAATCTTGAGAGAGATAAGGATGTGTTGGGAACACTGATCATGGTTAATGCTCAAAAAATGTGTTCTATAGGCTCTGGCAGATGACTCAAAATTGAAATTTTGCAACTCTTAATCTGAAATTTAATTTGTATCAATTTAATACTATAAGTGTTCATCTTGTTTATTAGAAATAGTCTATTTCCAAATGAGAGCATTTAAAATATTTTGCATACTTAGTAGTATCAATTTATGTAACCAATGATTACAAAGATTTTGAGCTTTTGGGCTAGCAATCATTTCTGCTAAAACTTATAGAAAGTATGGGTTGGGGAAAAGGCTTTCTTACATGAAAAAAAATGTCCTTACTTTTATTGCTTAATCTCAAGTTTGTCATCTGCTTGTGCATTGTTTAAGCATAAGGTCACTCTTCACTTAACAATGTTAAAACTTTGGGGCTCCTGAGTGGCTCAGTTGTTAAGTGTCTGCCTTCAGTTCAGGTCATGATCCAGGAATCCTGGGATCCATCCCAGGACTGCCTACTCAGTGGGAAGCCTGCTTTTCTCTCTCTCACTCCCTCTGCTTGTGTTCTGTCTCACACTGTGTCTCTCTCTGTCAAATAAATAAATGAAAATCGTGCTGTGTCTTTCTCTGTCAAATAAATAAATAAAGATCTTAAAAATAAAAAAAAATGTTAAAACTTTATCGGTACTCTAGAGTACTAAAAGAAACACATTGGAAAAATTTGTAAAAAGGAAAGTGTAACTATATACTTGAGAAGATTTTTAAAAATATGCATTATAATAGGTAACATACATATAACATGTTATATATCAATTATATATTTATAAATCATGAAATTTTATTGCTAAATCCTATTCACTTAACTTTTAAAAAAAGGACCAAAGAGTTCCAATTAAACTTATTTCTTATGTGATGTGGGAGAGTACTTAGCCTGAGGAAAATTAAAATGAATAAAACATAAAAACCTCTTCTCTAGGAATTTATAGACAGTAGGAATGAGAAATATTGTTAATCTTTAAATAGTGTTTTTGGCTTTTATTAAGGACTTAGGTAAGAAATAAACAAATAAGAGGGGCGCCTGGGTGGCTCAGTAGGTTAAAGCCTCTGCCTTCGGCTCAGGTCATGATCCTGGGATCGAACCCTGTGTCAGGCTCTGCTCAGCAGGGAGCCTGCTCCCACCTCTCTCTCTCTGCCTGCCTCTCTGCCTACTTGTGATCTCCGTCTGTCAAATAAATAAATAAAATCTTCAAAAAAATTTATAAAAAAAAGTGATAAATAAGAGTTGTTTACAATTTTCTGAAAGTCTCTGTTGAGAATTATATCCAATTTTTACTTTTATTTTATGTATATAAGGACATACAGTATAAAATATTTTAGAACTTATTAGGAAAATTGTTCTTTTCCTAATTATATTACTTTTTCTCTCTCTTTTTTTAACTAGAAGTATATCTTGTTTCCATTGGTTCTGTGACTTTAAGAGACTTTAAAAGTAATTATTATTTCAATCTGTAAATGAATCAGTCTATTTCTCCATATGAATATATTATTGTATTTTTTTTTAAATTCCCCTATCCCAATATTTTAGTCTGTCTGTGGTTTGTCTTTAACCTGAAATACTTTTTTGGAACTAAATAAAAGCCATTACATAAGATAGTCAATCAAACACATAAGAATCTATTTTACTTTAATATCATACAAAGGAAAATCTGGCTAGAATCAAACAAAACAAAAATTACAAATTATCAGAGAACAGAAAAATACTAGGCAGCTACCCATATTTATTAACCACATACAATGTGACATGTACATAGTGAAATATGGCATAATTATTTATCTCTAGGAGCTATTGGCCAAATGAAGTTTAAGGTAAAATGATTTTAAAATGAATTGGCATAGGGTGTCTATATACGAAGAGACCACAGAAAACCTCCCCCAGGAGTTACTGTTTTAGCTGCATTTTGAATTTCAGTTAAGAGGTGGCTTAATGAGGATGATAGGAATCCATATTTTAGGAATTAAGATTGGGAGTTCCAAAGTAAAAAAAAAAAAAAAAAAATCATGGGAAAGAAAGAGCAAATTAGAAGTATTCAGAATGTTTGTATCATAAGTAATTTGAAGGAAGAGCAGTACCTATAGAGAGAAAAGTATCAAGATAATGAATTATTTGTCTATACAGGCAGCAAAGCTTAATACTATGTTGAACAAAAGTACAAATAACATTCAGGAATGGAAGCCCAAATCCCCATATGATACATTTGATAATTTTCTGTCACACATTCATTGACATGAATTGCTCTAGTATTTTCAGGAATTCACCTGATGTTCATGAAGAAATCAAAGTTGCTGAGAATCTAATCCAGGGTATCTGGATCACTTAGACTCTATGATATGCTGTTTATATTTTGTATAGTAGAGCCATCTGAAAAACAACTTCAAAATCTCAATAATTTCCAACAACAAATATTTATTACCTGCTCACAGATCTATAAGTCAGTTGTAGTGTCTCCAGCAGCTTGTCCTGGCACACATGATGTTCTCATGACTTGTGGAAGGACTACAAGGGTCCAAGGCAACAATAAATGACAAGACATTTATCACATTCCTTGAGCCAAAGCAAGCAATATGTATCTATTATTAACAGGGAGGAAAACTATACTTATTCCACCGAACAAGACCATAGCTCTAAATATTTGCTGAAAAGAGTAGAATATATCACACTGACTTTAAATTTTAAAAAATTGCCAATTTTGGGAGAATGATATAATGCAGCAAGAAGATAAGATATTGCATGCAGAATGTTCACATATGATATTAAAGAAAAAATATAGTTTAATGGTGGTTGGAAAATGACAGATCAACCAAAATTACTAGAAGCTAAAATGAATACTAGATTCTAATTCCTATCTCCTGAAGAAGCAGCTCATAGATGAAACATAAAGAGAAAAATGATTAAACTATTGTGGACATGTCCAGAAACCAGTGCAAGGTAATTACAGGGTAACACAGCACCAAGAGGGGATGGAAATGAACTTTTGCAAAGAAAAGGAAGCCAGTATGTGGATAAGCCAGAAAAACACCTCTCTAAAATAAGGGATATTTGTCTGCCTTAACACTGGTAATGAACTTTGTCTGGAGTAAAGCCCTCTCTAGTAAGTAAACATAACCACAGATCCTACTCAAAGATTCCCTTGAATCTTTAGAGGAAACAGCTGGTTGATTGTGGAATCACAGAGTAATATATTTTGGTCAGTTTTAATTTGATAGTGACAAATCTGTCTCTTGTTTTGGTTGACTGCCCATCTCCAGTTTACTGGTCTGAGTATATCCTCATCCTGCTGGAGGTTTAAGTCTTAAAGTCTTCTATATAACCATTTTCATTTTCTAGACTTATTTTTAAAATGGATAATATTCATAGCCAAATAAATCCATGATTTTTGATAGCAGTGACATTTGTCAATAATTGGTATTATTTTCTAAATTGTTCCCTAAAAAATACAAAAAGAATATGTGTTACTATTTTAAATTAGCAATTCTAAATAAAGTATTACAACACACCATTGCATATTGATTGGTAAAGAGGGTAGAACTATAGCTGTTTTGCCAGCAATTGTATAGGTAAGATTATTTTACCTATTCTGAAGATTTGTTTTTTTTTTTTTTAACTATTTAGCTCTAACCTTGGGAGTGTATCTTCTGAATTGCTAGTTTAGAGAAATATAAAGAGTCTTTAATTGGAATCTTGTTCTATTATTTACTAGGTGTGTGTCCTTCAGTAAAAAAATTTAAGTACCCTAAGTCAGGGTTCTCCAGAGGAACAGAATATCAGGATGTGATTTATGAAAGAAAGAGAGATTTAAGAAATTGATTCACAGAAGTATGGAAGATTGCTAGTCCTCAAAAATCTGCAGAATAATCTAGTAAACCAGAAATCCAGGGAAGAGTTGCTGTTCAAATCCAAAGGGAGTGTGCGGGCCCTCAATTTATTGGATTAGGCCCACCCACATTATGAAGAAAAATTTGCTTTATTTAAAGTCCACTGATTAAAATGTTAATCTCACCCAAAACAAAAACAGCAACAGAAAACACTTTCACAGAAACAGAAACAGACCAAATATGTAGGCACAGTGTCCCAGCTAAATTGATCTATAAAGTTAAGCATCATAGACTGTTTCTCTAGCTATGAGATTGCCAAAATGTCAGTATTTGCTTCACAAGATTCTTTGGAAAATTCATTGTGATGATCTATGGTAGTGCCTAGCAAAATGCTTAGCAAATAGCAAGTACTTGAAAATAGTATTGATGATGAATATAGATATTAATTCTCTCAGAACAGCGTCTTTTGAAAACATTTGATCTAGAAGGGTGACAAAGGTATTTTAAAAGGTGTGTTTCCTCTACATGTCCCACTGTAAGTAAGTCTTTAGGCCAATACTTACCTCAGCAAATCTAAAAATTCAGCTATAGTTTTCCCAGGGTATTCTCTAATAACTTCCCTTGGTGCTGTACTGTTTTGCCAGTTTTTGTAACTTCAACTATATTTGTAATATTTTATTTCTTAACAAGGTTACTTTACAGTAGATATTCTTTATGTATTTTATATCACTTTATATAGCCAGTGTATCTCATAATAATAGTATCAATTAGCTTAATAATAATAACATAAAGACAGTTATTCAACACTAAATAGAATGTTTGATATCATTCACCACAATAAGAAAAATAGTAAAATAAATATGTCACACCAAAAGATATAAAACTGTCATTATTTTATATTATTCAGTAGAGTCAAATCAATCCCTAACTAATAATAAGAGAGAGAGAATTCAACAGGATATTTTGTACATTAGACAATTTTTGGATCCTAACCTTTATTGAAAGGAACCATTGTTATTGGCAGAGAGATAACATGAATGATTGAATCCCCAAAATTCACAAATGTACTAGAAAGAGAGCTAATTTTGAAATTTGGAAAATTGCAGAAAAGCATAAAAAAGATAAGATAAACATAGAGGGATAAATGAAAAAGATAAGCATAGAGGGATAAAGTGAAATCAATATTGAAGAATGAGACCTTGAAAAAAAATCCATGCAGAACCTTTTAATATTTTAATTATTTTTTGCATTTTATTTTATTATTTTTTTATTATATTATGTTAGTTGAACCATGAAAGACTGTGGACTCAGAGCCTTTTTTAGACATAGTTATTGTAAAATGTGCAGAATTTATTGCCTTGTACCAATTTTACTTCTCCAGTAGTGCCCGCAAGCATTCTGTACCAATATTCCAAATTCAGATAAGTAGAACACAGGTTTACCAAATATACCCTCAGAACTATTTAATGAGCAAAATTTGTTTGAGAATCCTAACATTATACTTTATTACATGAAAGTCCAAAATTATATTGGCATATTAATAATTTTGAGAAATTTTGGCTTAGAGAAAATTAACTTTGATTAATCATTACTTACCAAATTTCACTGCCGAAGTGCCCTCAACAAGTAATATCCATAAGTATTCCTAAAAATTAGATCATTCTGAAAAACTTTGGGAAGAATAGTACATGCAGTAGATAAGAATATATATTTCAGAGTCAGATAAACAAGATTCAGCTCATGACCATGTTCCACTCTTAACAACTTTGGATAAATCATTTAATATTTTAATGATATATATATCACTATATATATGCGTGTATGTATATATATAAATTTATCAGTCTCACATATATAATTATCATCATCATATATATCATTAAAATATTAAATGATTTTAATGATATATATCATTTTAATTATATATATATGAGAAATTTCTCATCTATCAAATAAGGATAATGATAAATGCTTTTTTTGTGTTTGTAAATGATTAAATAATAAGATGCCATTCAAAAACACTCTAGGAAACTTCATACTTTGTAAATATAGATGACAATGATACTCATGTCAATGTTTTTAACATTGCTGAAAATAATGATTTTATCATTAAAGAAGAAGGGAGAAGAAAAATATTGGCAATGGCTAGCAGTGTTGGCCAAAGCCACCCATAAGTTTTATTCATTAATTTATTTGCTGTGTTCTAGTTGTTTAAGTTCTTAATCTTTAAGCTATTTAAGTGTGTTTTTTTTTTTCTTTGTTTTTCTTGGAAGGTGTTGAATCTTCTTCTAAATATTCATATTGGCTTTAAACAATATTTTCATTTTATTTATTCATTTTTTAAAATCTTTCTTTTTAAAAGTTTTATAACAAAACTTTCAAAAGTTTTATAATGAAAATTTAAAAGTTTTATAACAAAGTCTTTTCCAAAGTTTTATAACAAATCATTAAGGACTATGCAGTACTCTAGTATAAATTTTAAATTTATGCTAATTTTAATTTATGTTATTTTTGTTTTACTTCTATGTATAATAATTAAATTCTTTAGATCTTCTCATAAATCCAAATTTAGTCAGGACAATACTTCTTGTAACTAACTAATAACCAGCACATTGGTATTGTTTGGCTTCTATTAAGTAGAGAAGAAAACTCTAATTACATAAGGACATCAAGCAAAAGTATCCTTCGTCCAAATGAATAAGATAATATGTACATTGCACCTAAAGATAGATAGATAGATAGATAGATATACACATATATATGTATGTCATGTTTCCACATACATATATTTTTTCTTTAGTTGTAAACAATGAAATGACCATGTTTTAAAAGATCCTACTGTTATATAATCTTTATTCTACTACAGTGCAGCACAAATATGTGAGAGAAAAGTAGATAATAATAGTTGCCAGCCGTATGTCTCACAAGTATTCAGTGAGAATTAAAATGGCTAAATCAGCAAACCTTTCTCAGACAGCATTCACACATTTTAAAGTTGGATCCTTAGCCATTTTTTTTTTAATTCTTGATGCAACCAAAAAAATCTTTCTTTTTCAAATCTCATCGTTAAAGTTTAACATTTATTTTAAGTCATCTAAAAATATATTTATTTTTATTTTTAAAGGACAAATGTTCCAATTAATCATTTAAATTCAATATATCTCCTTCTAAGTAAAAATGGAGGTATTAGTAAACTAGATTTTATCTAAATAAATTATTTATATTATAATCAATAGATCATTTTTGTGAGTTCAAAAATATTAGACCTATAAAATAAGAAGAATGTGAAAAAATATAGAAAATTTTTATTTGTTCTTCTTGTGAGAAAACTCAAGTTGTACAAGTGAAGAACAGATGGAATGATAAAAAGATTGAGTAAGGAAACATTACTAATATATTGTGTAATTTATTATATATAAATACATAAAAACTCATTTTGTGTACATAAAAATGACAATTCCACAGGCAGATATTACTATATGAGAAACATTTATGGTGTGCTCGTTTGAAGTTATTTGGAATAATGTTGATGCCTGGAAAGGAGGAGCAGCAAGCACATGGAAATTAGCATCTAGGGCATATCAGAACATCTTGGGAAATAGTCATTATGATGATGTAGGAAGACTGTGGACTTACCTCCGCCAATGGACACACTGGATCTATAACTACATATTGAATAATTCCTGTTGAAAAAAGAACTGAGAAATAGCTGAATAGCTCCCTCCACAATAAGGGATAAAATGGCCATACTGAGATGGGTAGTAGAGGCAGAGATACGGTCTCCCCAAAAATCCACACCCAGCATGGCAACCCATAATAGAGAAGGAGCTCATGGATCTGGAGATTCTCCCTGGGGAATGAAGAGTTTGTGCCCCACATCAGGCACCCTAACCTTTTGGACTTGCATCAGAAAGATGAGACTCCAAAAACAGCTTCTCAGAAAACTACGGGCCTTATGTCCAGGTGACTAAAGAGGCTTTGGGGAATCCGAAATACTGCCTTTGAGGGACTCTCCCATATGCTCACTAGCCCTGGACCCAGCACAATGCAGCAGTTTGAAAAGTGACTGGATTATATGAGAAAGAGGTTTGTTTGCTAATTGTAAAGCACCTGCTGGAGAGCTAGGGATCAGCTGGGATTTCTTTGCTGGCAAGTACCATTTTTGAAACATTTTCCTTCTGCCTTACTAAGAGCAGTTAGGTACTTTCATACATAGATCCACTAAAGCCACACAGTACATCAATCCCAGCGCTTTTTATTGATCTCATTAAAGAAGATGTGGTGTGTGTGTGTGTATTTTATGCATGCACACACAATGGAATACTATTCACCCATAAAAAGAAGGAAATCTTGCCATTAACAACAACATGCATGGACCTTGAGGTATTATGCTAAGTGAAATAAATGAGACAGGGAAAGACAAATACCATATGATATGTGAATCCAAAAACAAAACAAAACAAACAAACAAAAAAACAGATACAGAAAATAGACTGGTTGTTATCAGAAGGGAAACGGGCCAGGGGAGGGAGCTTGGCAAAATGGGTGAAGGGGGTCAATTGTATGGTCATGGATGCTAACTAGACTTGCTATGGTATTCACTTTGTAGTGTATACAAATAACAAATAATTATCTTGTACACTTGAAACTAACATATGCAAGTTTTACCCTAATAATAATGATAAAAAGGAACATTTAGAGTGACTAAATGTTGGATTTATTGTTTTTTTTTTGTTTGTTTTTTGTTTGTTTGTTTTTGTTTGTTTGTTTGTTTGTTTGTTTTGAGAGACAGAGAGAGAGGGGAAGAAGGAGGGCTGAGGGAGGGAGAGAGAGAGAAAGAGAGATAGAGAGAGAATCTCAAGCAGGCTCCACATTTAGCACAGAGCCTGACATAGGGCTCCATCCCAGGACCCTGAGATCATGACCTGAGCTGAAACCAAGATTTGGACTCTTAACTGATTGATCCACCCAGATGCCCCAAAGTTAATAATATCTTTTGCTTCCCTCTGAATTCTTTATGAACTCTATCTGTAGCCTTCTGTATGGATAGCTTTGCTATATCTAGTGATTCTTTTTATTTTTTTTTATTTTTTTGTATATTGGTGATTTTCAAGTGATAATTTTTAAAAGGCAATTTTATGCATTGCAAATGAGTGTTGAAATTAAAAAGGAGTTTTTCCATTGCCCCAAAGGAAGACTATCTCTTAAAAAAAATCATGTTTAACCAATGTTCCTTTGAGAATTGTGAACTATAAAATAGAAAAATAGATAATAGTAAAACTGAAAATCAGCCTCCATAAACCAGTTACTTGTAAAATTGTGTAACTGATTCTTCTTGCTTATATGCATAAGTGATATAATCCTCCCCCTATTGTTAATTGATATGAGTCCATGATAGTGTCCCTGGATACACAAAAGAACAAGGAATTTTCAAAAAATAGTAATTTCTATTGTATCAGTTTGGTGTTAATGAGTTTACAATTGGTCTCCTTTACCTGTGTTTCTTTTCTGAAATCTTGCTTCTGACAATTATATTAGTAATGTCTAATTTATAATTTAGATTGCCATGCCTCTCCATTTCCTATACATTTATTAATTGTAAAATAAAGTTTGTAAGGAAGAAAAGTGAAAGTTGGGATGATAAATTATGCAAAATCTTATAATATTCTATGAATCAAAGCATATGCGGTGATAGAACATGTGGGTTTGGCCTGTGCTAAAAAATAACTCTCCTAGATTCTTTTATCTTCAGTTACCTGATTAAATGGTAAGTAGTATATATTCCCATATTATACTGTTTAGTCTAATCTTGAAATTATATTATCGAGAAGTTTTTTATAAAAACGGTGAAAATAGTTGAAGCAATATGTTTTTATGTATCATTTTCTGGATGGGCTCTTTATATTGAAATGAATGTAAATTAACCAAATTGGTCATTTACTGTAGAGACCTCTTTTAGGAATCAGGCTTGAGTGATAGAATATAGAAAAGGGCCCACAGCCACCCCCGGGCTGGATACAGACCTACCCATCAGGTGGCCTAACTGACCAATGGGCTACTTACAGCTAGGTGCCATAATCAAAAAAAGGAAGATTCAATATCTTGCCATACCTCCTCATCTTCCCCTTTTATTTTATTTTATTTTTTTAAAGATTTTATTTATTTATTTGACAAAGAGAGAGAGATCACAAGTAGACAGAGAGGCAGGCAGAGAGAAAGGAAGAAGCAGTCTCCCCACTGAGCAGAGAGCCCGATGTGGGGTCGATCCCAGGACCCTGAGATCATGACCCGAGCCGAAGGCAGAGGCTTAACCCACTGTGCCACCCAGGCACCCCTCACCTTCCCCTTTTAAAAACAGACCCCATCCACTGCCTTCTTACAGATAGCCTCTCCTCTGTTGTCCTGCCCACTGCTCCCTTGTTGTGTATTCAATATTCAATAAACTTCTTTTTTTTTTTTTTGTTCTACCCCAGGTGAATTCTTTCACCTCCATGCCTTTGGCCTCTACTACGTTGTCACCCCACATTTGAGAGCCCCATCTGATCAAGAGACACACCATTTAGACCCCATTTTTACACAGCAAAAATTAGAATATTTTCATTAATTTTCAGCTATACTTTGCACAGATAGACATATAGCATAAATATTTTTCAAAATCAAGAAATTATGAAATAACAAAGAGATCAAATATATGTCAAACATTCCACTAAAATACACAAGTAAGTCTTCTGAATCTGTGATAAAGGGTAAATATGTTTAATAATGAAGAATATGGAGTACTTACTGACATTTTGCATAAATCAGAGGAACCCAGAAAGCCTCCTAATACTGTGAAAAAATTCCAACAAATGTAACAAATTTACATTTCTGGATTGAAAAACAGCTTGATTGTTTCAACTAAAATGAGTTACCTATTCATATCATGTAAATGTTTGTTACAAACTGTGCTCAGAAGCTGTATTGTTAAAACTTGAAAGTGTTAAATATTTATATTTCTTATTAAAACATCATTTATATTCTTTAAAACTTGCTTCATTTATATTCTTTAAAACATTCTTGAAATAGAGGAAATTTGCAATCATAAATAAGAGAAAAAGACATGAAATAGTTTTCACACAATAAAGCAATTGGATTAAGAAAGAAAAGCTCAGAAAATATTTTATTCATTAGAGTTGATAAAGAAAAAATATAAAATATAAAACTTTCAGAACTCTTTAAAAATGATCTACTGTGCAGTTGAAAATAATTGAAAGTTTTCATTTTATAAAATAATATTTATATAGCCATAACAGTATAATCTAATTTTATAGCACTTCATGTTACAAAGTGTAACATGTCAGCTGAAATTAAGAAATATTTTTTTAGAAATTATAAATCAAGTGTATTGCAAGTTCCTAAAATTAAGCTTACCTGGGATTGAGCCCCATATCAGGCAGGCTATGTGCTTAGTGGGGAGTCTGTTTGAGATTCTCTCTTTCCCTCTTCCTCTGACCCACCCAACCTCCCACACATGCGCATTCTCTCTCTCTCTCAAATAAATCAGTCTTCAAAAACAGTGAATGCCAATAAAACTAAATCCAAATATGTTATTCTAAGATAATTTTTGTCTTAGTTTGTTATAGGCCTATTGAACAGTGTGTATAAAATCAACATTTAATGTATAGGAGAATTTCTCATGTTAGTAATGTTAATTCAACAGAAATGGAAAGAAAGTATTTAATTGTTAAGAATTTCATATTATAAACAAAAGTTTCAACCTATTATGTTTGGAAGTCACATGGTAGCCAATTATTCGATAGGGAATCTGTTGCTATTAAATCATGGCATCTCCTGAAGCAGGAGAACAGTTTGGCTATAGAGGTTGAGAGGCAAAACAAACAAACAAATAAACAAAAAACACAAAGAAGCAAATAAAAGAGGTTATTTTCAACATTTCTAATAATTATCAAAAAATTTAACTATACAAAGTATAGTTTACTTGACAATTTGTCCTGCCATTTATATCATTTGTTGTGTATTTTCATATTATATATAGTTTTACCTATTTTAAAAAATGAAAGAGAACTTTAAAAACTTATTTATAAATTACTATGCATTTTAAAAATTGAATCTGATAACCTATTTTAACCAATATTTAGATCACTTCGAGTGATTATTAAATGATTAGATTAAAATTGACTCCACATATCCTATTGGCTATCATGTCTTGGGCAATGCCAAATGAGAATATAGGCACTTAAAGGATGAAACATGACATTGGCATATCAGACTCTTATGGTTCCACACTATCAAAGGCAAGAGTGCAAACCACAGGTCTCAGAAAACTCCCTAATGATAAAGTGAAAAATATGATCCTGAGGATATATTAGTTGAGTGAACACAAAATAACCTTTATTACTACTAGACTAGATCTTTGGCTGGTATTACTACTAGACTAGGTCTTTGGCTGTACCTATGGTCCAAGTACCTGGGACCAGGGCCTTGCTTCCTTGTCAACCAGTTAGATATAATAAGAGAAATTGAACCAAAATAATATTCTTTAAGCCAAACCTCACCCTAACCTACTGGAGTCAAGAGAAAAATAAAAAGCATATAACGATGGCAAGGGTAAAAACTAGAACAGGTAATGAATGTGACCCTAGAATGAAAAAGATCTTACTTGAGATCAATAGATGATAAAAGGACTATTAAAATAACCAAGGAAATATTTCATAGAAAATATCGTGAGTTTAATCTAATAAATATGAATCATACATTAGAAAGCTCAAGTCAAGGAACATTTGGAAGATGATATTAACAGAGTCCAAATAACCTTGCAGATGTTGAAGACATATAAAATGTGCATCCCCTAAACTAAAGATGGCCTTGAATTCTGATGTCATGGCAAACAAACATGTACTTGACTGTGCTATGCAAGTTTGTACCCCTGGAGCTTTATAAAAGTGATTATTCCTTGGAAATGTAATTGTCAAGGAAGTTAAATTGAATGGTTTAAGAAGCT
This sequence comes from Taxidea taxus jeffersonii, assembly GCA_003697995.1. Classification (NCBI taxonomy): domain Eukaryota; kingdom Metazoa; phylum Chordata; class Mammalia; order Carnivora; family Mustelidae; genus Taxidea; species Taxidea taxus. Next base: position 38,499 of record RCUC01166633.1, read on the forward strand.
TGACTTTTGGTCATTTGGTGATTGGATATGGTACCATGCTAAAGACTTGTGTGCTTATATTGGTAACATTGAGAGTCTACTTGCTTAAACTCAACATTAAACTATAGTATAAAAAAAAATGAGTGTCAAAAGAAGCACTCTTGCAATATATGAATGTTTGTGGTTGAAATGTAAGTGATGAGTAATCACAGGGCATATTGTTGTGTATTGAGTTTCATATAATTTCAAATAGAGTTGTTTATGGCAAAGTTATAAAAAGTCATGTCTAAACTGAAGTTATGGGACAGCTGGGTGGCTCAGTCAGTTAGGTGTCTGCCTTAGGCTCAGGCCATGATTCCAGAGTCCTGGGATCAAGTCCTGCATCAGGATCCTTGCTCAGTGAGGAGCCTGCTTCTCCCTCTGCTTGCTGCTTCCTGCTCCCCCAGCTTGTGCTCTCTCTCTCTGTAACAAATAAATAAAATCTAAATAAATAAATAAATAAATAAAGTGAAGTTGTTTTGGGGGAGCCTGGGTGGCTCAGTCAGTTAAGTGTCCAACTCTCACTTTTGGCTCAGGTCATAATCTCAGGGTTATGACATCAAGCTCTGCATCCAGCTCTGCTCTCAGTGAGGAGTCTCTCCCTCTCCTTCTGCCCCTCTCCTCGCTTGAGCTCTCTCTCAATATCTGTCAAATAAATATATCTTTAAAAAAAAGAAGTAGAGTTGTTTTGATATAAAAATGAAGTTAGTTGTGTCAGGATGCCATCATCTCCTGTATTTTCATTCATAAGAACTCTGTGGCTCTGTGGCTGAGGGGTCCCAGACGGAGCTTATCAAAAACATAGAAAGAAGCAGCTGTGACAAGGGAACATGGATGCTATACATACTGAGAGTTGTGAGGGGTATCCAAAATTATTCTGTCTGGGCAAGGCTATCCTTTGCTGATCTAAAATAGTCGCTAAAGACCTTAGGGGAATTCGCTCCTGCCTTAGTAAAGGTGACTCCCTGGCAGTGCTGAAAGCCATCCAAAATCACTGGAAAAATACACTCTTGTTCATCTTTATCAGCACCTTTGTTCCCTAGCAATGGACTATAGCAACATGGAAATTCTACTTTTGCATTGGCAGCTGCACATTCCCTTCTCACTTAGCTAAGCTGTCTCTCTCAAGTCCCAGTTCCTTAAAAGGTACGCATCGTTGAATTTGAACTTTATTCCTTTCATCTCCCTTGCCTGGAATAATAGTGTGATTAAATTTGCTCGGACAGTGTTATTTCTTTATTGATAAATTAAAAGACATTATCCTATACACTATTTGCTTGTTATAGTCACACAACGAACCAGAGTTAAACACATTTTTGACAAAGACCAAAAAAAAAAAAAAATACTGTCTTTGTAACTGTTTCCTACTTGTTACCTGCTTTCTTTGTTTTATATTTTTTTCTGTCTTCTCTGTTTTTAATTGAGCATCTGATGTAATTCCATTTTGTCTTTCTTGAGAGGTCATTTTTACTTATTTCTTTAAAATTATTTTAGTGGTTGCCCCGGGGTTTGCAATATACTTTTTATTTTTTTTTAAATATTTATTTATTCCACATCCTCTCCAACACTTCTTGTTTGCTGTCTTGTTAATTTTGGCCATTCTAACTGGTGTAAGATGCTATCTCAATGTGGTTTCGATTTTAATCTCTGATAACTAATGATGATGAACATTTTTTCATGTGTCTGTTCACAATTTATATGCCTTCTTTAGAGAAATGTCTGTTCGTGACTTCTGCCCATTTTTTTTTTTTACATGATTATCTGTTTTGAGTGTGTTGAGTTTGAGGAGTTCTTTATAGATCTTGGATATCACTCATTTGTCTGTAGTGTCATTGGTGAATATCTTCTCCCATTCCGTGGGTTGCCTCTTCCTTTGGTTGACTCTTTCCTTTGCTGTGCAGAAGCTTTTGATCTTGATGAAGTCCCCAAAGTTCATTTTTGCTTTTGTTTTCTTTGTCTTGGGAGACATATCTTGAAATAAGTTGCTGTGGCTGATGTTGAAACTGCCTATGTTCTCCTCTAGGATTTTAATAGATTCCTGCCTAACATTGAGGTCTTTTATCCATTTTGAGTTTGCCTTTGTGTATGGAGTAAGAGAATGGTCGAGTTTCATTCTTCTACACATAGCTGTCCAATTTTCCCAGCATAATTTATTGAAGAGACTCTCTTTTTTCCACTCTTTATTTTTTCCTGCTTTGTCGAAGATTATTTGACCATAGAGTTGTGGGTCCATATATACAATGGAGTATTATGCCTCCTCAGAAAATATGAGTACCCAACTTTTATATCAACATGGACAGGACTGGAAAAGATTATGTTGAGTGAAATAAGTCAAGCAGAAAGCATCAATTATCATATGGTTTCACTTACTTATGGAGCATAAGGAATAACACAGAAGACATTGGGAGAAGGAGAGCAGAAGTGAGTTGGGGGAAATTGGAGGGGGAGACAAACCAGGAGAGACTGTAGACTCTGAGAAACAAACTGAGGGTTTTAGAGGAGAGAGGGCTGGGGGGTTGGGTGAGCTTGGTGGTGGGTATTATGGAGGACATGTATTGCATGGAGCACTAGGTGTGGTGCATAAATAATAAATAATGAATTCTGGAACACTGAAAAAAATAAAATTAAATTAAAAAAAATAAAATGAAGATTTATATATTTATTTGACAAAGAGAGGGAGACAGTGAGAGAAGGAACACAAGCAGGGGGAGTGGGAAAGGGAGAATCAGGTTTGCCCCTGAATGGGAACCCTGATGTGGGGCTTGATCCCAGGACCCTGGGATCAGGTCCTGAGCTGAAGGCAGATGCTTAACTACTGAGCCACCCAGGACCCCCTGCAATATACATTTTAAAATAATCTGAATCTACCTTGAGTTACACTATACTGCTTTCCATGTAATTCAGAGACCTTATTATCTGGCATTCCCCATTATTCCTTCCTACCCATTCACTACTACTTTCACTCATTTCATAGGTCTGTATGCTATATATATTTATTACAGTGTTCTTGTTTTACAAATCTAGTTACTTTTAGGTAAATTTATGAAAAAATAATGTATACTACATTTGTTGTTGTTGTTTTTGTTGTTCATTTTCGCATTGTATTGTGTTCTTTATATAGACCAGAGTTCAGGACCTATAGAATTTCCAACTGTCTGAAAAATCTCCTTTTAAACTTTTCAGGTGAGATCTGTTAGCAATTAAGTCCATCACTTTTTTTAAAAGAAAGTTTTATTTCTCTTTCACTTTTAAGAAACTTACTGAGATATAATTTACATAAAATCCACCCTTCTACAGTTTATTATTTTGTATACAAAGTTTTGTGCCTATCACTAGTTTTTAATTTTAGAAAAAAAAAAAAAACTCTTATTGTCCTAATTAGAAACCCATATGCATCAGCTTCCTGCTCACTTTGAGTAATTCATTAGATATAGAATTCTAGGTGGGAAGACCTTTTTTCTTTCAACACTTTGAATGTTTTTTTAATGATTCTTATTCTCATCCTTCTATAGGTAAAGTGCTCCCTCCTTCCTCAATTCCTACTAACCTACTGACTTCATTCAAGATTCTCTTTTTGACAATTTGAAGATGATGTGTCTAAATGTTTTTGATATTTTTTTGGTGGAGTTGAGAAGAGTTTGTCTCTTGTGTTTTGGGGCATTTATTTTCCTTGGGTTTTCCTGAGCTTCTTGAATCTATGCTTTGCTATCTGCAATTCATTTTGGAAACTCTTCTTTCATTATTTGTTCAAATATTTACCAGTCTCACCCCCATTCTTTTTTCCTTTTGCCATTCCTATTATGCATGTTACATCATTTGATATTGTCCAACAGTTCTTGGATGGCCTGCTATGTTGTTTTGTTACCATTATTTTTTTAATTAGCATTTCAATTAGGGAAGTTTTCTTTGACCTACATATGAGTTTGGTAATTTGGTCTTCAGCTGTATCTTATCTACTGATGAGCTCACTGAGGGCATTCTTCATTTCCCTTATTCTGTTATTTGTTTTTTTCTGGTATTTGTTTTTTTGTTTGTTTGTCTTATCTTTTTGTTGTTGTTTTGTTTTGTTATGTTTTGTTTTTTAGGGAAATAGAGCATGGGGGAAGGCGGGCAAAGCGAGATATATAGAAAATCTTAAGCAGACTACACACCCAGTGCAGAGCCTGATGCAGGGCTCAATCTTACCACCATGAGATCATGACCTGAGTCAAAAGAGTCAGATGCTTAACCCACTGAGTCAACCAGTTGTCCCTCTGTTTTTTTTTTTTTTTTTTTTTTTTTGATGTCTTAGTTTTCAACTCTCTCTGTTTCCATTACCCACTGGGTCATGCATGTTGTTTATCCTGTCCCTTAGAATCTTTAAAAGATGAATTATAGTTGTTTTAATTTCTGATGTGCTAATTCTAATGTCTTTGTCATCCAAAATTTTGATGCCTGTGTTTTCTCTTCAGATTGTTTTTTTTTCTAGTCTTCTGGCATACCTTGTAATTTATTATTGAAACATGTTATATTAGATAATAAGAACTGAAATAAATTTAATATTAGTATGAGAATTTATGTTAATCCGGCAAGGGTTGGGATGTTTAGTGTTTGATATGATCATATTTCTTAAATATTTTAGATTCCTCTAACAGACCTGTTTTTTTTTTTTAACTCTTCTCTTGCATTTGACTTCTCTGTGCATGGTTCCCAGAGAGGGTCTGTCCAACTCTTTAAACTATAACCCAGTATAATTATCACTGGAGGTTTATTAATGTGACAGCAGAGTGTGTAGGAAGGGGATATTCTCTAATATTCTAAATAATTCTCAGTATTTTATTGGAACTGTATCTCAAGGGTGTACTCTGTTGAGGAGTAGAACATTCTCTCATTTTTCCCCTTATCTGCTACAGTCTATTTCCTTGAAGTTCTCTCTTTTGTTGATAATGATTTTTATTGATTTATTTTTAACTAGGTACAGTAAGAGATCTGCATTGGAGTATAGTTCACTTCCCCCATCTCAGATAATTTCCTAGTTGGTGATAAACTTCCTATCTAGAAATGATGCCTTTGTTAAGAAGAAGAGTCTAGGTGTGTTTCATGATAGCTACATTTTCCCATCTCTTTATCAGGGTCGTATGTTGAACTTTCTAGGGGTTCTAGGATTCCCTCTCTCATAGCCCGGTGGGCTTCCTAGAAGAAGAATCTGAAGCAATGTGTCCTACCAGCAACATTGCCCCAGGACCTTCTCACTCTCACTTTTGACCTACTCACTCTCCAACAATTGATCAAAATCACCATTTATATGTTTTTTATGGTGTCTACCAGCTTCTGTTCCAGGTAATCAAATCTTTAGTATCTCTCTGTATCTCTCTAAATATGCTGACTCAGTATTTTGTGGTGGTACTTTTGCCTGTGACTTCAATTCTCTGATAGATCCAATCAAAGTTTTCCATTTGTTCAGTATTTTCTTGTTGTAAGGTTAGGAATAACAAACTCTAAGCTCTTGTCAGAACTAAATCTGGAGATCTTCATCATTACCAGTTGTTAAATATTTGTAATACCATTTTATGACTGTGGAACTCAAACACTTTAAGGAGTGTTTATAATTTCTTAATTCAGTAATCTCTTGGAGAAATATAAAATCTGCATACCCACACTTACAGGCCTGTTTTTACTGTTTGAATTTGTTTCAGTTTTTCATTGTATGACATACCACTCTGTATGTATTTTTATTTAGTCTCAGTTATACTTGCCTGAATCCCTGTTCCTTAATTTTTAACTTAAAATATTTCCTTAAACCAAATAGTCTCCATTGTATTCATGGGGAAAGTCTTCATACAAGAAGGCTCACATGCTATGGATTACCTGGCCTATAGATT
>RCUC01166634.1:0-63591 GCA_003697995.1 Taxidea taxus jeffersonii
CCTTGTAGTTCTGAAATACCTACCTTCTTAGCAAATTTCAGGTGTATGATATTATTCACTATATTACCATTTTGTACATTAGATCTCCAGAACTTACTCATCTTGCAAAACTAAAACTTTGTACCCACTTTGTATAGGCCAAGGCATGAAGGTTGAACAGCCCAGTAGTACAGCACCAAGCTGAGCACCTCAGAGGGGTTTGATACAGAGGGGTTTATTGAAATCATTCACAGTTGCATGAGAGGATGCACATAGGCATGGGAGGGACTGAAGAGTGTCTTGGTCTCTCATGTAAGTCTGACCAAATTCCCAACTGCCTTAAATCCAATTTCCTGCCTACTCTGTATTTTGCAGCCAGGTGTTGGAGAAAAACATAAAATTCTACAGACTAGTTTTTTTTTTTTTTTCAGTTCATAATCTCTGCCTACAAATGGGTTGCAATAATGCTAGCTCCCTCCATCCATTCCCTCTCCCCTGATCATTGACACCTTTCTCCTCTTCTCAATTTTCCAACACCTCCTTTGTCTCTCTGCACCTGGGCCCAGATACTCTGCCTTCCTTCCTTTGCTAAGGATGGCAGCCTTCCCTCTTCAAGCCAACTATTCTACTCACACTTGAGATCCCAATCCTCATCAATTCTCTCCTCTCTTCCCATCATTCCCTTCAACATACAAGCTTATCATTTTTCCAATTTCAGAAAATCCTTTTAGTCCCACTCCCCCCTTCAGCTGCTAGCCCATGCTTCTGTTCTCCTCTTCAGCCAGACTCCTACAGGAAGAAGGACCCATTCTCAGCTCTTAAAATTCCTTTCCTCCAATTCTATCTTTACTCCATTTGACTCCACTAAGGCTTTTGGCTCCATGACTCCCCTGAAATGGCTCTTGTCAAGATCACAATGACATCTGCATTTCGAACCCCAATCAATTTTCAGTAATTGTCTTCTGTGCAGCTCTTGAGACAATGTATCATGACACCCTCCTTGAAGAATTTTATTCCCTTGGCTTCCAGAACACCTACATCCTTTTCATTTTCCACCTGCCTCATAAGCTGCTTCTTCTCAGTCCCCTTTTCTGGCTCCTTCTCTTCTTCCCTACAGAGGTTCATGTGGCCTCAGCCAGCCTCATGACTACTGAGATAACACAGAGTTGGATTGTTAAATCAGACTTACAGGAATCATAGATGTAACCTTGTATCAAGCTTTACTAATAACTTCAAGGATGCGGGTAATAATGAGGCACACACAAAGCACAGAGAAGGGCGGGTTGTTTAGCATGGTCCTGGGTCGTTTCTCAGCATCTTACAGTGTGTACTCTAGGCCAGACTTAATAACTGAGGTCTCAGGGGCACCTGGGTGGCTCAGTGGGTTAAAGCCTCTGCCTTCGGCTCAGGTCATGATCTCAGGGTCCTGGGATTGAGTCCCGCATCCAGCTCTCTGCTCGGCAGGGAGCCTGCTTCCCTTCCTCTCTCTCTGCCTGCCTCTCTGCCTACATGTGATCCTTGTCTGTCAAATAAATAAAATCTTAAAAAAAAATAAATAACTGAGGTCTCAGAAGTCCATTGAATGATCATTTACCTGAAATCTCTCAATTATATAAACTGTCTCATCATTCATCACTCGAGGAATCATTCATCACAGAAGGATTTCCTGCTTAATGTATCCCATAGTTAAGAAGGCTTTTCTGGTAGATGTCATTGTATGGATGCACCATTAGCATATTTACAAAAGGATTTGACCAGGTCATCTTTCTTTCTTCCGTGGGGCCAGAATAATGAGAAAATGCATGGGAGGTCTGATGTTAACCCTTTTCCTCCCAGCCTTCCATGCACATATGATTTCAAAATTTGTATCTACGACCCACCTCTTTCTCCTAAACTCCAAACTCATATTCAGTTAGAAGCTCAGCATCTTACCATGTAGCAGTTTATCAGACTTCAGATGAGCACAGTAGAAATTATGACTCCGTTTCCCAACTCCTAACCTATATACACACACACTCACACATATGCAGACACACCCATTTTTTCTTATGTCTTCCCATCTCTCTGTAATTCATTCTCTGTCTCTATCTTTGTGTGTGTGTCCCTCTGTCTTCTCAGGCAAGAACATTACATTCATGCTTAACTCCTTTTTTTTCTCATGCCATGTATCCAGTTTGCCTAAAAATTTTTGCCATTTCTGCCTTCAAAATATATCCAGCTGATCCCCCACCTCCAGCACTTGCTTGCTGGTTCAGGCCATCACCATCTCTCATGGGGATTGCTGGAAACCTCCTGGTGCTTCTCTGCTTCCTCCTTCCATCCTTGCCTGTGAGAGTCACTTCTGAATATTTCAGCCAGATGGCTGTCTTCAAAAGATTAGTCAAATGATGTCACCCTACAGCTCCAAAGTCTCCCGTGGTTCCCATATCTCTCAGAATAGCAGCCAGACATCTCCTAGTGGCCTTCAGGGACCTACACAGCCCAGATCCCCAAGAACTCTCTGACACATCTTCTGTCATTTCCCTGTCTGCTGTCACTCAGCCACACTGGCCTCTGCTGTACCTCAGAGCACCAAGTGCATTCTGGCTTCTACATCTTGGTACTGCTCTGTCCTTGACCTGAAAGCCCATTCCCATAGGTAGCCACATGGTTTGCTTTCCTAATCTCCCTTAGATGTTTGCTTCCATGTACCATCTTCACAAGGCATCCCCTATCCCCTAATCACCTCTTCAAAATTATAGTCCCCATTGTCTCCAAACTCTGCTTCTTCTCTGGTTTTTATTCTCCTTCCACTGAAATATAACCTTTCAGCATTTATTGTTATAGGCATGGGGACGAGAGCAGAGGTGTCTCTTTTGTTCACTGCTATGTCCCCAGCGCCCATAGTAGGGTCTGACACATACATAGTAGATGGTCACCGGATGTTGCATAAAATAATTCACAGCTGAGCAAATTCACTTGACTTGATCTGAGTTTAGAAGCAAATAAGATCAGATAACACGAGGAGAACAATAGCAGGGCTGCAACAGGAAGACCCTGGACACTGCCCTGTGTAGTTCTATTTTGCAGGCTGGGGAAACCAGGGAGGGCGTTGAACCACGCAACAGTGTGATGAACTCAGGGATAAAAGAAACATGCTGTAAGTAAGAGAATAATAATGAAAGGGAAAGAATCTCTTCCTCATCAAGCTGAATGTGCTCAGTATTGCTCAGATATGCTTAGATATCATTTGGGCTGCCCACAGTTAGCACAGGATGGAATAGCAGGACCTATTTTCAAAATGGTTTTAAAAGCCCATAGACTCCTGAAGAGAGGCATGAAAATTACTACTTGATGAGCTTGATAATGATGCATTTTGTGTCCATAACTTAAAATATGGCTGTATTTCCTAAAATTTGTATGAAATAAGACTATTACATGCAGTTGATGGTAGTAATGTTAAAAGAACAAACTTTGGGGGTGGTGGGGAGGGAAGTTTAGGACCAATTTTCTAGAAATACAAAGTTATCTGTTTTGCCAGTTGCAGTTGGGAAGGCTTTCTTCATGTTGGCTCAAACCCCATCCACCCGACCCTTTCTTTACCAAAACAGATGAACAAGAAAATCCACACACCACCAACCATTAACATTTTGGCTAAAACAGCCCATCTTAGTATTAGGACTTTTAAAAACTCATGTTTTTTGTTTGTTTGTTTGTTTGTTTGACAGTACAACCGGTACCAGCAATATGGCGCTGAAGAGTGTGTGCTACAGATGGGGGGAGTGCTGTGCCCTAGCCCTGGCTGTGGAGCAGGGCTGCTCCCCGAGCCAGGCATGAGGAAGATCACTTGTGAAGTGGGCAGTGGTCTGGGCTGTGGGGTAAGTACCACCTGCACCTCTGGGTGTTCATTGTTTGTGTGTTTCCTTTTAGCAGATTGGCAATGATGATATATTTGTTTTATCTTCATTTTCCCTTTGCACTCAGATGTCTTTGAACTGATGTTTAACAAAACAGACCTTTAGAGGTGCCTGGCTCGCTCCGTCAGAAGAGTGTGTGACTCTTGACCTTGCAGTTGTGTGTTCGAGCCCCACATTGAGTGTAGAGATTACTTAAAAATAACATCCTTAAAAAAGAAAAGAAAATAGACTTTTAAATTCTGATGTAGGATCCCAGATATGCACATATATATTCCTTGATGGGGAGGAGAAGGTCCTACTAAGAGTTTCTGCTTTCATTGTTTGTCACCGTATTTTCTCTAAGACGTTGTGAATTACTAGACCAGACTTTTAAACATTTTTTTCCCAGTGCTCAGCTGATTCAGAGAAAACATTTATTACTTTTTTAGAGTTGGTTTTCAGTAGACAGAGTGAAGGAGAAAGGGAATTTCCCATCAGTGATGTCTTAGCGGAATTGTTTGCCTAAGTATTTCAAGAAATAAAATGAAGATTAATATGGAAAACTTGAAATGTTACTGTGTCATAAAAATCATTTTAAATAGAGAGGAGCAAAACTAATGGTGCCTCTTAGGGAAGCAGAATAAGAAACATGGAAAATGTTTGTTCTACGAGGTCAACCAATATGACCCAGATGGTTTCTTGAATGAATCTATGGCTGCAAGCTGACAGGGAAGGTGTGAGGGAAGCATAACTCAAACACAAAAAGTCTTGCTAAATTATAGGTTGAAAGGACAAATGGCTAATAATCCTGATATTAGATTCCATGCAGGCCAGAAAAGGAAGAAAGTATATGTGCCTATAAAATGCTATTGAATTTTGATGGGAAAACATTTCTTTCAAAGTTGCAACTTCATGAGGAGCTTGGTAGAATGAGTGCTGTTGGCAGAGGCTTATTGCTGGGGCCTAATTTTAGGCTGAGAGCTCTAAGTCACCTGTGCAGAGGTTGGCATCTGTTGTCCTCAGTAAAGCCATCTGTGGGGTTGCAAAGCCCTGGGCTGAGCCACAAAGTAGAAGAAGTGGATGTCGAAAAGCCACGAGATACTGTGATGCCTACTCAGAGAGATATGCCTCTGGATTAATAATCCTGATTGCATTAGAATGGGAACAAGTCACGTGTGCTAGCTTTAGGAATCACAGAAGTCAGCCTACTCTTCCCAGCCAGATCTTCATCACGTACCATGTAATCTGCACCAATTGTGGGCAGCCTGAGCCAGCTGCCAAACTCTGGGAGATCAGAATGCTGGGGAATGCTTTCTTTTAAAATGAGTTACAACAGTTTTAAACTAATGACTAAATTGTATGCTTCTGCCTGCTAATTGCCGACTGTTGTTCCATTCTCAAAAGTTGGATTTTAAGGTCTTAACTTTCTTTATGAGGAGAAGAGTTTCTTTGGCCCCTCTTCTGCATTCTGTTGTTTACCTCGCTTTACAGAAGTTTGAGGGTTTTATGTAATTTTAAGTTTTGAACAACTGGGTCTTCCTTTTTCTCATTCAATGTGACATTGTAAGTAAGTTACGGACACATTTAAGCTCCAGATCATGGAAAATTACTTTGGGAGTGATTTGAATTGCTTTCATACCTTAGGGTTCAAGAGTTTGGGGGCAGATCTGACCTAAATGAGGAGACCTGTCTTCCGGATGTCTTTTTGTCCTTTTGAAATTCAAAGTGATGGGTGTTATTTCATTCTTATTTGTCCTGTTTTGTTGTTTTGGGGGATATGCTTGTCAGTTTGTATGTTACATCTCTATTACTGCATAACAAATCATCCCAAATCTTAACCATTTAGTTAATTAAACATTATCCCACAGAGTGGGCATCAGGAGTCCCTAAGTATCTTAGCTGGGTAGCTCTGGCTCTGGCTCGGGGTCTCATGACACCACAGTCGAGCAGGGTTGCTTCAGTTATCTGAAGGCTTCACTGGGGCTGGAAGATCCATTTCCAACATGGCTCATTTATATGATCAAGCCAGATCTATAGCAGGGAATTACGTGTCTAGGCATCATGATTTTAACCATTCAAAGAATTGCTTCTCCCACATAGTACCTTGACAGACTGTCATTCATTTTCATTGTGGTCATTATGCAGGAAATTTGATGCTCGCAGTTCAGAACATCCCAATGGACTTTTCTATGAGATAACATGGTGGCTCTTCCAGGCTGACCTTTGCAACAGGAGCACTTATGCTCATTCTGAGGAATGTTGTGCTTGAGGGCACTGTAAATTGTGCAACTAATAAAGTGTCCCTCTGAGACTGGTTAGTAACTGAGAGCCACATTTGTGTACTAGCTGTCGCATATAAGTGGACCATTATTACAACAGATTTGGAAGCTCTCTTTTCCTTTTTTCTCTTCCCCTTTTTCTGTTCTGCCATGATTTGCTCATTCTCGTAAGCTGCCAATCTTTTCTGGATTTAAGGGCAGTAATGGAAAGCCATTTTGTGGTAGAAACCATGATTAGTTCATGTTGTTCAGAGAGAAGAGGACCCAATAAGTAGAAGTTTGAGAATGATGAATCTCTGCTTAATATTTGCCCTTACACCATGGACAACCAACAGTAAAATGGGCTGCCTCAAGAAATAGTAAGCACCTCACCCTATGTGGTATTCAAGGAAAGTCACTGATAACAAAGCTATGGAAGATCATAGAGTCTCGGATGTGAAGATACTCTAGACCTTACTAATCTTGGTGGTTCCTAGGTTGTAGTTTACAGGTTTAAAGTAAGATATCTGTGAGTCTATCTGTGCTAATTTTTTCTCAACTACCAACAGATTCAAAAAGCGCAACTCTTATTTTCTAGGTAACCAAGAAAAGCTTGATGTTATAAAACTAGGCCTTAGGGGCGCCTGGGTGGCTCAGTGGGTTAAAGCCTCTGCCTTTGGCTCAGGTCATGATCCCAGGGTTGTGGGATGGAGCCCTGCATTGGGCTCTCTGCTCTGCAGACAACTTGCTTCCTCCTCTCTCTCTGTCTGCCTCTCTGCCTACTTGTGATCTCTGTCTATCAAATAAATAAATAAAATCTTAAAAAAAATAAAAAATAAAACTAGGCCTTAGAAGTACATTGTGATGTGCCCGTGGACACCCATTCTCAGAGCTGAGACACAGCTGCATGTGTTGTCTTCCAGTCAGTCAGCTCACCACAACATGCCTAGATGGTCCTTCATACACCCATGATTCCTGTTGAATGTGGTTTACATCTAAAGAAACAGATTTCAGTATTTTGATTATCTTTGGCTTCTTAAAATAGGTGCTTTGGTTAGTATTTATGACTCTTATCCAAACATATAGTACTGTCCATTGGAAAATCAGATTACTTGATTCTTCGCTCTACTGTATCCCTAGGCTTAACTGTTACCTGGAGAGCAGTGCACATTAGCTCATACATATGGACAAGAATTTCTATTTAAGTGATAATAATGTCAGTCCATCTCAGAAAGGCCTGATAGATGTGTGATGATGGTTCCAGCAAATTTATTACCATTATAAAGAATTATTTGAGCTTAAGTCCCATATACCAGGATTCAAGTTGAAGAGTTACACTTGTTTCATGCCTTTATATTCCCATCCTTAATCTTGACATTATTGTCCTCAGTAAATCCATGTATTTGGAGTTCAACATTCACTAATGGATGGATGGATAGATGGATGGATGGACAGACGGATGGATGGATGAAAACTATGTAGAAGTAATATGAATACACTCTCACTTTTATTTTCAAATATTAATCATCATCTACCCCAGTATTAGAGTTGCTTGCAAGAACTCCATCAAGAAATTCACAATATACAGTACTTGCACACATAATGCATAATTCAGAACAAAATAGACCAAGTTCAGGGATCCACAAAAAAGTCAATTAGGAACCAGGAAGTACTTCAAGAATCATAGTTTATGTACCCTGTCAAAGGCTATGCAGCCAAACTAGAATTTTGTACGTCCTGATATATAATATGTCTTAGTATTAGGGGCACTGAGATTTCAGTTTTGACACAGCACAGAATATTTTTACATTGATAGATGGAACTCAACAAAGAATATATTTGGAATCAAATAGGCTGACCTCACTCTCTGCTAAGCCTTGATCATATTTTTACTACTGCTTGTAAAAATATTAATTGATTTCCTAAAGAATTCATGTTATGCATTATTCTTTACTCTGGCTTATTGCTATTCATCAGAACTATCTCACTAACTTTTATGACTACAGTGTAAAATGTTGACATGTTTAATACTGGAAAACAGCAACAAAATATGGAATACATTAATACTCACTGACCTGGGAATACAGAAAGCTAAGGCAATCAAACCTTGTGAGTTTTCCATAAATAAAACATCATTATCTTATTTGGGGTTGTTTTGGGATATTATATGTCTGAGAGAGAATTTCTTATCTAGGATAATACTAGGAATTAGATGAAGAGTTTTCCGTTTTAAATTAGAAAGCCAGGGATAAGATAACAACTGGGGAAAAAACAGATTTTGAAAAGATCATATTACTGACCATTTGTTAAGGAAATAAAATCGAATTTCTTCAGGCACCTGGTAGGTACTCCTTCCTTTAAGAGAGAGCGCCGTGTTGCTGAGGCAGATCTCTCAAGGCGCTAATGAAGCATTCGTCTTGGGCTCCCTGCTTGCACAGACCCCTTGTTTTTACCTAGTTATCTTCGTGCATTTTCCTTGAAGAGGGCCTCAAAGATTGTAGGACTTAGAGATGGAAGGGCTCCATCAAATCGAAATCTAGACCTGTGCAAGCATGGGGTCCAAGCTGGTATGTGCAAAGAAATTTTTGTTGAAAATAGTGATTTTGAACTACTCTCTGACAGTAGTGGATTTTACTTAGATCAGGGTTCAAGCCTCATTTTCAGTTCTTACATAGGAAAGGAGTCAATGAAAGCAAATGGAGATACCTAGTCTTCCACTCAAAGATCAGATGTTGAGGGGCGCCTGGGTGGCTCAGTGGGTTAAAGCCTCTGCCTTCGGCTCAGGTCAGGATCCCAGGGTCCTGGGATCGAGCCCCGCATCGGGCTCTCTGTTCAGCGGGGAACCTGCTTCCTCCTCTCTCTCTGCCTACTTGTGATCTCTGTCTGTCAAATAAATAAAATTAAAAAAAAAAAAAAAGATCAGATGTTGAGTTAAAAACCTAAATTAATTTCTTATCATATAATTGCTGGTAATAATTTCTAATAATTGTTTCTATTTCCATGGTGTTAGTTGTGATCTCTCCCCCTTCATTCATGATTTTATTAATTTGGGTCCTTTCTCTTCTCTTTTGGATGAGTCTGGTCAGAGCTTTATCGATCTTACTAATTCTTTGAGAGAACCAGCTTCTAGTTTCGTTGATCTGTTCTACTATTTTTCTGGTTTCTGTTTCACTGATCTCTGCTCTAATCTTCATGTTTTCTCTTCTTCTACTTGGTTTAGGTTTTATTTGCTTTTCTCTCTCCATCTCCTTTAGGTGTAAGTTTAGCTTGTGTGTTTGGGAATTATCTTTTTTGAGAGAGGCTTGGATGGCTCTGTATTTCCCCCTTAGGACCACCTTTGCAGTATCCCATAGATTTTGGACCAGTATGTTTTCATTCTCATTGGTTTCCCTGAATCGTTTAGCTTCTTCTTTAATTTCCTGCTTGACCCAATCATTCTTTAGCAGGATGCTCTTTAACTTCCAAGTGTTTCAATTCCTTCCAGATTTTTTTCCTGTGATTGAGTTCAGTTTCATGGTCTGATAACATGCAGGTAATAATCTCAGTCTTTTGGTATCAGTCGAGACCTGATTTATGACCCAGTATGTGGTCTATTCTGGAGAAAGTTCTGTGTGCACTTGAGAAGAATGAGTATTCTGTTGTTTTAGGGTGGAATGTTCTGTATATATCTACAAAGTCCATCTGGTCCAGTGTGTCATTCAATGCTCTTGTTTCTTTGTTGATTTTCTGCTTAGATGATCCATTGCTGAGGGTGGGGTGTTGAGGTCTCCTACTATTAATGTATTATTGTCAGTATGATTCTTTATTTTGGTTAACGGTTGACCTACATAGTTGGCTGCTCCCATGTTGGGATCATAGATATTTACACTTGTTAGATTTCCTTGTTGGATCGACCCTTTAAAGTATGATATAGTTAACATAATAAAAACAACTTAATAGGGGCATCTTTTTTTCAATACATGGAGCCCAGAAATAAAAAAGCAAGCATATGGTTGATATTTAACAATAAAAGGAAAAATAAAATGGTTGCTTTTCCTATTCTTAAAGATAGTTTAATTTTATAAAAATACCGAATTTAATTAAATTATGTGAAGAATTTTGAAAATTATATTGTGGTCTCCCTTTTTAAAAAGAAGTCTAGACCATAAAATCTAGACTCCAAATATACATGGTTTATATTGTGATGCTTTCAAGGAGACACCAAAAAGGCCAGGTATTTTTCTTTGTACCTAAATGTGAGTTTATAAGCATGAAGTGCCAGCTGTGATCATACCTCGCTTGCCTCAACCACCTGGCCCATGGAAATTGGAGTCATATCTTGTTGACATATTATTCTTTTACATATAAGATGTTCTTTATTGAAAAGTATTTTTAAAAGAAAGTTAATGTTATGAAATGTCAAAAATATGCATTCCGTGTTTATTTGACATGTGTCCAAAAATCTAATTTAAACTCTAAGATTGGCTCATGTGCAGATTGGAAACAAGTGTTGCTAGACTTTCTCTGTGAGAGACAGCTTGGACTGCAAAGATAGAAAGTTTTGGAGAGTATTTATTTTAATTAAAGAAATTGTTCACAAATGTACAAACAAGTTCTCTATACCATTCCTCTGAAAAATATTTATCAGTTGGCAAATCTTCCTAGAAAGTATTCTGTTGTTTGAAATATAAATACATATTTTCTAATCCAACACAGACCACTGACCACTCCATGTGTCTTTAGCTTTTTTTTTTTTTTTTTTTTTTTTTTTTGGTTAAAATAAAGAGAAATCTGGAATAATTATACTCTTTCAAAGCAGTAAGCTCCCTCTCATCAAATAACATTAGGAAATCAATTTTGTGGCAAATGGAATGGAGAAGGCTTCTTTAGCTCCACCAGCTACTAGAGCATTCAGAACATTCTAGAAAACAGACTTCTCCTAAGATAATATAGTTTCTATGCATTTCTTTCGATCCTGCTCTCACCTCAGTCTAGGGCTCTGCTGTCCAGTCTGGTAGCCACTAGCCAAAAATGGCTGTTTAAATTAAAATTGAATAAAATTTAGCATTTGTTTCCTCACTCACATTAGGCACATTTCAAGTGCTCAACGGCCACACGTGTCTTCCTGCTGCTGGACTAGCCTATGCAGGTAGAGCCTGGTATCATCGTCACCCCAGAAAGGTCTAACGGACAGCATCAGTCTAGAGAAAGACTAGAATATCATCCAAAGAGTCACTTTTGCAAACAGAAATTTCCTGTGTCTCAGGGACAAACACTTTGACCTCTTCCATTCTGGTTAAGAAGAAAAATCTTTCCAGAAATTAAAGGAATGTCCTAAGTACAAAAATGTGGAACAGCATTTTCCAAAGTGAGGCTCATTCTATCAGGTTCCAGGGGATGTTACTGGGAGGAAAGTTGGAGTGGAGGCAGAGAACCTGGGCAGAGGTCCAACATTAAACAGCTTGGAAACACCTGTTAAGCTAGGTTAAACAGAGGGATTTCTTTCCTTAGGACTTAAAGCTTTCAGTATGCAAACATGCATTTTTTCCTGAACAGGTAGAATACCACAAGCAGCATTTCCTAAGCTCTTTAGAGCAAGAACTTTGTTTTGTGTGGTGCGTTTTAAAGACAGGTGTTTTGTGGAACAACTTGGGGATGAAAGCATTTGCTTTATTTTATAATGGACGGTGCTGAGTAGCAAGCATACCACAGTCACAATGAGCTAATGAGATCAAAGGATAAGACCCTTAGGGCTACAACATTGTCCTCTTTGGAGAGAACTAACAAAGTATAATTTTTTTAAATTGTATACCATATTTGTTGTAGATGTATTTTTGACACTGCATATTTTTATAGTGAAATCTTTTTTGTTTTCTTAAGCAGCCATTGGTATATAATTCTATGGGTATAAGATCCATGGAGAAGAGAGGAGGAAATGTTATGATAGTGGGTGATCACTATCTTCAGTGATTCCTATTCAGTGGACACGAAGATTTTTAAACTTCGTAGAATAAATGAAACTATGGTAAATAAACTATTTTCACATAGTAGGTGTTAACATACGTCAATCTCATAAAACATTAACCGTATAGGACAATACGGTGATGACAAAGGAACTGTGGGGTTTGGGGTTTTGTTCTCCTCTTCTGCACAGCCAGGAATGGCTTCAGCACGCCGACAAGAGCAATCATGATGATGCGGGACTTGGGCCACTCTCACAGGTGGCCGGACAGTGGGCCTCTCTCCCCTGGCCTTCCCAGAGGCCATCGGTAGATCTTGGGGACAGAGAGTTATGCTTCACCTCATTTTACTAATTATTTTTTATCCCCCGCTATTTCTCAGGCTTCTGTCATCTGGTGGTAGAAGCCTCAGACAGACACATGATGTCCTCCTCTTTCTGATCTGCCTCCAGCTCCTTCCTCTTTATGGGTTCTCCTGGACAGCGGTCCCTGCACAAGCTAGTTCCTCTGACATACTGATCTAGGGCCTGGCCGCCGTCATTCTTCCCTGGGCACTGGGTTTCTTGATTTCCCTTCATGCTGCCTTTAAAGAATAGCCTCAAGGATCTGATACCGTTCATTCCAGTTGCTTCGTTACACCTTCTGGTTCTCACTTCAACTTTCATGGTGACGCTTACACTCAGAATTATGCAGTTAGATTCATCAAAGCAGTGTTCTTTGTTCTTTCATTTTACCTTTTTTTATACTAATTTTTATTGTGGTAAAATATATAATAACATAAAATTTGCCATATATGACCATTTGCGAGCATACAATTCAGTGGCATTAAGTACATTCGTAGTGTTGCGTAACCATCACCTCTGTCAATTTCCAGAACTTTGCATCACCCCAAACAGAAACTCTGAAGTCCTTAGTATATACACCAGAGGCACTGGTAATCGCTAACCTGCTTTGTGTCTCGACGAATCCACCTGTTCTAGATAGTTCAGAGCAAGTGGAATGAGAATGTTGTCCTTTTGTGTCCGGCTCACTTCATGTAGCGTAAAGCTTTCGTGGCCTCTCCATGCTTTAACAGGTGTCAGGTCTCCTCCCTTTGTGTCGATGAATCATATTCCTTGGTATGGATACACCACATTTTGTTCCTCCTGTTTTGTTTTGAAATGTGTGCAGCTGGAGTAGCCTTTCCTCCCCGGAACAAAAGCCAGGCAGGCTCTCTGACTTCGAGTAAGTAGTAAGAGTATCACTCATAAGTAATAAGGGTCCTAGAGCCACTTCCAGTTGCTATCATTCTGTCAATTCATTTAAAAATGCCTCCCCCCCCAAAAAAAAGTGATTTAACATTAAATCTTCTCCTCCTGCCCCGTGAGGCCCAGCCCTTTACATCACATCTACGTGTACTTGGTACGGAACCCCAAAGGGACTGATGTAGCTCATTCGGTTACTCTGGGCATTCCTGGAGTCTTCCTTGGGGCACCAACTCTATGTGTCTTCAGACGCCAGTTGAAGGTAAGGACATCCAGAGACCTGACAAGTGTCCGCTTCAGCTAGGGCCTTATCCAGGGTTTTCATTCCAGTGCTTAAAACTAGTTTTCCTTGAATAAAATAAAACTGGTTTGCCTACACTCGTACCTGCAGTGTTTCATCCCTATCACAGAATCATCCTTGCAGATCAAAGTGTCCTGTCCTAACTTGGGTTGCAGTGTCCCAACCCCCGCTCTTCTGGGTGTCACAGTGATGTGCATGAGCAATAGACCTGCTAGAAATGACCATATGGACATAATCACAAACATTCATCAAGATATCTGTGGAAGATATTTTTTGTAGCACTGTTTTGTCATAGATAAAAATGTGGAAACAAGCAGATTTTCAGTAATATCATAGTGACTAAATATAGTTTTGATATATCTATATAATCAAACATAATATCCTATTAAAAAAGAATAAGGTCAACCTGTGTGTTTATATGGAATCATTTTTAATATGTGCTATTGAGTGAAAAGAGCAAGAAAAAGATGCTCAGTGCTCATAAATATACAAAGTATGTTCTGGAAAGAATTAGAGAAACCATTAAGAGTGGTTGCCTTTGGATAGAGAAAGTAGAGATACAGGAAAGGAGGCTTTTGTTTTTAGTCCATAACTTTCTATAATGTTTGAAGTTTCTAAACATGTAGATATATTACTCTTAACTTTTTATAACATAAAGGATTTATTTGTCTATGAATTACTTTGTTTTTTAAACTGGTATTTTAAAAAAAGATAGTAATGTTATTTGTTAAAAATAAAAGCAATCAGTAACTGAATCAGGTAGAATTTGACAGCATTTCAGACACAGTGTTTCTTTGGGCTTAGCCTAGGGAGGGAGAAATGTGGCTTCCATCCACAGAGATCAAGGACAGAAAAACCAAATTGTGAACACTTGCTACCATTCACGCGAAGGAGCTAGAGATGCAGGTGGTCCAGTTTGGAACCTTTCAAGCATTAATTTGTGTAGAACACACTCTCCTGTCACACTGATTTAGTTGAATTGACATATTTAAGAAAAATGGAAGTTGAAGTCTGCTCGAAAATTTAATTTATGTTCTCAAAGTAAGTTCTATGAAACATGTCGGCAAATGCACTGAACAGTCATGCAAATAAGTGAATTTTAATTTTTGTGGAGCTTTAAAATAGTTGAAGTAGTTCCTAAATTATAGGAAAATATTTTCTGATGCCACCTTGCATATATCTGTATTCTAGAAATTAAATTCTTATAGCCCGTTTTCTCATTTTTTGTGTATCTTCCTATTTTTATTTATACTTCTTTTCCTTAATGTCAGGACAGAGTACAATGTGGCCCAAACGAGACAGGCACTTAGAGCTAGAGTAATGTCTTTGTCACCACTGGTCACACATTCCACTGGAAAGGCTATGTCTCTGAATTATTACATTGGGTCTCTGAAAGCTCCTGTGAGGGAACAGGGCTTTTCCCGGGTAAAGACAAGTCACTGGTATTGTCAGTGGTCCCCAAGGGTCTATAACGGATCCATAAGCTAAGTGTTCCCTGGATCCCAGCCTTCCTCTTTCCCTGCTTTGAATTCAGGGGGCCCAAGGATTCTGCCAAGCGGTCCTCACTATTTTATGCCTCTTCAGTGAAGAATGAACAAAGCCCAAGGAGAGAACCTTGAAGGGTCCCCCAGATAAATCTGACCCGGCCCAGCGTGATCTTGACTCCCACCTTCTCCACAGATTGGAGGCCCATAGGAAGTATATCTCGCAGAGCTACCCAGGCCTGCTACATGGGCTTTCATCCATCCGTCCATTTAAAAGTTCGTATTGTGACCAGAATATAAGATTCATTTCGTGCTGATTTTATTTAAGGACTTTTTCTTGAGGAGAAGGAAAAAATAAATTAGAAGCCCGTGGATAAGGCATAAGCCAAACGTAAAAGCTTTGCGCATCTGCCCATCTTCCCGAACCAGGGTCAGAAGAAGGATAAAAACAAGAAAGAACCCTTTCAGAGGGAGACGACAGCACCCGATGCACTCTAGGAAGTGATCAGCTAACTGGGCCTATTACTGCACTTCCTCCCAAAAAGAGAGCAATTTTCTTCCTCCTTGCTGTAGAAGCAGGCCCAGAATGCCTGTTTCTAACCCCATCCATACCGCTCATCCCTCTATTTTAGAAAGAAACAATATTGTTCCTGACATGCATTCATTCTTCTTCTCAAAGCCTTGTTGGTTATGGTCCAGCATGTGGTGACAGTTGGGAATTTAATGTCGAGTGATTTCTTTTTTTTTTTTTTTTTTTCAGCTCCTCTCAAGGTATCAGTGTTAGCCCGACAGGTCCATAATTCAAAGGAAGCCTAAATTCATTATTCCTGTGGCTTCTTCCCCAGATAGAACCCACTCCACTTACGGAATGTCACCTATGCCTAAAGAATTCTTGAGCAGATGCCCGGAGACAGGGTCTGTTACTACCTCTTCTCTCTATGAACTTGAAGCTCTTCACATAGTCTAGCCTGCAAATTGGCCCTGCCCGATTATTTGGAGGAAGTGATGAAATAAGAGATACTGAGTCCAGTCAAGTTATAAATTAGTCTTTTGTAGGAATAGGATGGAAGTGTACTTGCTGGATCTTTCAAGAATAGGAAGTGCTTGGAATGGGTGCCTCCTAGGAGAGAAATCAACCCCTTACTTGTCCACCTTCTTTATAGACGATTCACATAATCATTTTCCATGTAAGGAGGGAGTGGGAAGCAGAGCTATATCAAAAGATGGTTGCTATTTGGGAAGAAGTAAATGCACATCAAAGGAAGCTTCTGGAAGACTGCTTTTCAGCTTCCTGGCTGTTGTAGTAGCTGATACTTATTGAAAAGTGCAGGAGCTGCTGGATCAGTAAGAAAAGGTGAACTAGAAGGACGGGATTAAGGAGATAAGATCTTTGTTAGACCTTGTACCTCCCCTAGTGAGCTGGATAAAAACTGCTTCCCATTATGAATGTAACAGATTTTTGAAGGTCTGGAAATTGTTTGTTTGGAGGCTACATTCCTGTACATAGTTTTAGTTTGTTGTTCTAAAGAAACCAAAGATTATTTGAGTACCATCTCAGAAGACCATTGCAGTCCAATAATAGACATGATAGAGATAAAACACTGGCCGGGCATGCCTTCAATATTCTGAGCACCATTGTAAATGCTATTGATATATAATCATAAATGGGCAAAGGACACAAATTACCCCTAGAAAATAAGAAAGGAATTGGCAAGATGCCTGCTCCTCAGGCTGTTTACCTTCCCTCCACAAACAAGACTGCTCGCCCATGGAGACGACCCCCGAGTGCCTGGCCACCAGCCAGTGGGGGCAGACTCCTGGAAGGTCATGGTTGGAATCTGCGTGTGCAGGCAGGTTGTAGTGGACAGCGAGGTTTCCCTCCTGACATCCATCCCTCTCTTGTTTTGCTAACAGAACACTGAGTTTTCTTCAAGTAGCCTCCACTTCGGGAGGTAACCTCGTACCCAAGTCAACAGAAAATCCTGAGTCACCTAATGCAGGCCTGCTATTGCTGTGACCCTTTCTCCTCATGGTTTGGGGAGAAACCAGGTCTTTCTGCTCTTGACTGTGTTACTCTGTCATTGGGCCATGTATTATGGGAGAGAATACATTTCCTTTCTATTTAAGTCCGTTGAATGGGCTCTCTGTTTTTTTAGCCCAGATCTCTTCACTGGTACATGGGCATTATCATCTTTTTTTTTTAAGATTTTATTTATTTATTTGACAGAGAGAGAGAGAGATAACAAGTAGGCAGAGAGGCAGGCAGAGAGAGAGGGGGAAGCAGGTTCCCTGCTGAGCAGAGAGCCTGATGCCAGGCTCGATCCCAGGACCCTGAGATCATGACCTGGGAGGATGGCAGAGGCTTAACCCACTGAGCCACCCAGGCACCCCTGGGCATTATCTTAAAAATGACCAAAAACATTCATTCACTAGGAACTTTGGGCAGATAACAACAGTAAATGGTACCTGATAAGGCCTTTCTGTAGTAGCAAACATTATATCCTTCAGATTATATCCCAGAATATTTTTGTGTGTCCATAGTATCTAAAATCAGCAATAAAACATTTCTTCTCATTCCTTTGGGCTAAATGGATTGTCATGCACTCCCGTATATTACTCAGCCATCAGTTCCATGGTGTGGGACCCAGACCCAAAAGAGCAGTGGCTTCACTAGATGGAAGTTTCTTTCTCTCTAATAAAAATCTCAAGCCCGGATAGTGGCTCTGCCCCCACAAAGTACTTAGTTGCCCTCATATGTGGTGCCAAAGAGTCAGGGAAGAGGAAAACATTCCAGTCCTCAGAGCCAGACCCAGAAGTGGCACACAGCTCATTCCCCCCAGGGGAGGAACTAGTTCCATGGCCACGTGGCCAGCCCCAAAGGCAGTGGGTGTCATGTGTCCAGCCACGTTGTTATGAGACAGGAAAGGACAAATGGATAGTGTGGGGTAGAAGTTAGTCTCTCCCACATCTGCCGTAAGTCCTCCTCACTCAAACACCATCCTCCTATATTCATTCTCAGAGTTTTGCATTTTCACACAGAAAAAAAAATGAGCTTTATATAATGCTACTTCCTTTTTATTTCTGACAGGACTGAGTGCTTGCTTTGTGATCTTTCCTTTAAACAATACATGTCTTTCACTTTCTCCATTCAAAGGCATGAAAATTAGACCTCCATCTCTCAATAAAGCCATAAAATGGCTTTCAACCCCTAAAAGTAGATGGTGTTGCCACAATAACTCTCTGAATTTATGCAGATAAATAGAGTGAGCGTTCGGTATTACCACCCACTGAGAGTCGAGGTACAGTTCTGGAAAATTCCCTGGTTGGACTGAAGTTTTCACCCACTGGTCTTTTTGTCCTAGTCTTCCACGCAAATATACTGCTTAACCATGTAGAACCACACATACTACCGATTAAAGCCTTTGGAGTTAAAAAGGAAATACGAGACCTCAGGTAGCACTTGGAGTAATATCAGCATCTGATTGACATTTGCAGCAGTAGTCCTAGGAGTTTCAGCTTTTCTTCTTCTACTGCAATCACTAGAAATCATGCTGTTTTCAGCCACGGAGCTATTCTAATAAGAAGCATTCATGGGGGAGAAAAATACTCAAAAGATCCTTCCTTCTATTTAAAATGAGTCAGTAATACTTGGAAGGGAAAATCATTTCAGTATTCAGCAGGCATTAAAGGACCGGCCACTACATATGTGACGCTGTGCTGGGCACTGCGGGCGCCTGGATGGAATGACACGGCGCCCTGCTCCGGGAGTACGCAAGCCAATGGGAACACAAGACACACGTGCACAAAGCAGCACACCCGTACGACAGTACAGAATCATGGCAGATGATGTGCGGCGGAAAATCGGAAGCACTAAGGGCACGCTTCTGCAACTCCCGCATCACCTGGAACAGAATTCGTTTTAACGCTTGCCACCTTGTTCATAAACCACTTACCCCAGTTCGTCCGTGGGCCCCTGGTGGGGTGAGTAGGGCTGCATCTATTCATTTGCATATCCTCCGTGTCCAGCATGGGTTTCCAGCATGGACACAGAGCTGGACGCTGAATTGTCCAATGAGAGGACAAGGTCCTGCACTATCGAAGATGGGAGCTTCATTAAGGGCCTGGAAGGATGAAGAAATGTCACCTGCCAGTACTGGAAATAGTCTAGGCCTCAGACTCCTCACCAGGGTGAAGGATCGGAAGATGGGGACTCCCAAAACTGGAGTGGGGAGGAAGGAGCACGTGACCGGCAGAGGGCGAGACTCATCGGGCTCTCGTGGGCCATGTGTAGGATTCGGGACCTCCTCCTCCGACCTGGGAGAGGAAACATGACTAGAGCTTCTGGAAAAGCAATTCAGTGCCAGTGTGGAGTATGGATGGAAAGGGGAATTAACGAAGTCACTGTTAAAAGGTAAACTGAGGCACACTATTGGTTTTTTTTTTTTCCCCAAGAGTTTACTGGAGGATACCTGGGCTCGAACCAGGTGGCGCCATGCTGAAGTGATCAGAAGCTGATGCTGCAGGGGCTGGGAGTGTTTTTCTAGAGGAGCCTCGGAAGCAAAGTAAGGCAGTCATTTGATTAGCTGCAGCTGGAACAGTTGCCTTGTTTGGGGAAGCCCGCTGGCTGTGGGTGGTGGGCTGCCTGAGGTGTTCTCCTCTCTGGTTTCCGTACAGGGGCTCTGGCTTTGGTTAGGGCTTGCTTCTGTGGGCAGCCAAGGCATTAGCCCAGTCCACTCAATGCTTCTAGCGCCATTTTGACCAGTGTTATCTCCGGTTAGTGTAACCCTCCTAATAACCTTGCAATACACAGATCACCATTTCTCTCTCTCTCTCTCTCTTTTTTACACACGTTTTTCAGATATTTTAGGAATTCTAGTTTTGCAACATTAATTTCACTTCAGCTTGATGCCTTTAAGGCTGTGGAAGGTGGAGATCCCTCTTGTAGTTTGGAGGTCACTTAGGAATTGATGGAATTCACAGCCACGTCCTGTGTAATGTTTAAAAGATAACGTGCAATATGATTCAGTATGCACTATGTAATGTTTACTCACCTATCTTTATTATACTATACAATTTACTGCCTTTTATTCTTCTATCTAACAAAAGTGCTGGGGTGCCCGGATGGTGCAGTTGGTCGAGCACCCGAGTCTTGGTTTCAGCTCAGGTTAAGATCTCAGCACCGTGAGATCGAGCCCCCCGTTGGACTCCAAGCTCAGCGTGAAGTCTGCTTGAGATTCTTTCCTTCTCCCTCTGGCCTTCCCCACCCCCCCCCTGCCCTCTCTTTCTCTCTCTCTCTCCCTTTCCAAAATCCATAAATAAAATCTTTAAAAATAAGAAGTAAATAAAAATAAGGGCTTGCTATTTAAGAGTCTTCAAGATTAGCCATCCCTCTTTGTTACCTCAGCACCCACGATGGTGTCCAACCACATAAAATGTGTAAGAGGATTTCCTATTTAATAGTCCCTCAAACAAAAACATCTCCAACTGGTAATTGTAGAAGTTTTCATAGTATTCGAGGAACGGCAGGTGGCACGGGTGAACAGTGCCAGCCGGGACCCTCTCTGGGTGGCTCTCTCCACAGCCACACACCCAGTGAACAGGAGAAAGTGAAAGACGTGTCGCGCAGAGCTTTCTACGCTTTGGGAGCTGGAGAGCTTCGACGTG
Source organism: Taxidea taxus jeffersonii (assembly GCA_003697995.1). NCBI lineage: Eukaryota > Metazoa > Chordata > Mammalia > Carnivora > Mustelidae > Taxidea > Taxidea taxus. Next base: position 20,745 of record RCUC01166634.1, read on the forward strand.
GGATTGTGTGCTCAGCGCCCCGTGAACGTCTCCCTTCTCTAATCCCCACGACTTGCTGTTTAGCAAGAGCGAGTTTTCCTAAACAAAGCTATTCAAAAGTAAGAAGTACAAGCTGATTTATGACAAGCCTAGGTATTTGAAATGTCTCAAGACCATTTGACACTAGGACATTGGGGACCATGGTCCACCCTGGAACTGACCTCCCCATTGCCTGGCAGACAGCATGCCTCGCACGCACAAACCCAAATCACACGTACACAGCACACATACCATACCATACCACACTCACACCACACACAACCACACACCATATCACACTCACACCACACACCGTCACACACACACACATACACACACACACACACACACACACACACAAACCACGCCACATTCATACCGGAAGGAAGAGAGTCATACTCTTCCCAAAAAGTGGAACTCTTCAGACATTCTTACCAAAACCCCTTCTTTAGTAAAAACTTCTGGAATCTTTCATTCCCTTGGTGCACTTTCTAGATCTCTTGATTGGTTACAAAGACTTTTACTTACTCCTAAAAGTAGGACACACTGTAAAAGTTCCAGAACATTTCTTAAAGCTGTTCTTTTCCAGTCTTATCCTTTTTCTCATCCCTGAGCCACTCAGTTTCCTAAGCCTGCAAAACAGGACCCAGGTCATGTACCAGCAAGTCTGCTATTTGGGTTTAGAGGTTCCATTTTCCTGGGACCCGGCCTCTCCCCAGGGGTGGGTGCTGTGGTACCAAAAGGCGTAGGCAGGAAGCGTGAGTGGGTGGGTGTCCAGTCACCCGTACCTCGGAGCTGGCAGGGGCCTGGATTTTCCTCTTGTTTCCCAAGTCTCTCGAGCTGGGCAGGTATGCCCCTCCCGGTGCAGGGGCGCCAGGTGCCACCCTCCCCTCTGGCCCCCAGAGGCACCAGGCACCAGGAACAGAAAGGTCACAGAAAGCATTTCTGGCTTTCACGACGGTTCCCATTCTCCCCCATTCCTGGCCTTGGCTAAACCTGACAGCAGAAGGTCTCCCTAGGTTTGGGCTTCTGCCTGCAAGCTTTTCCACTGTCTGCATGCTCCCCTAAGACTCCTCCTCTGCCTTTGGTGAAGTCTCCTTCCAGCTTCCCACAGCAGCACAAAGTGGCTCTCTGTGACACCGGGCACTGGTCGCAGACCCGCATCCCCAGACGTGCGCAGGTGCGGGGCGCACTCCCCCAGCGGCTCGCAGCTCCTCCTCCCGCTGGACTCCCCCTCCAGGCCACGCTAGGTGGGCTTCCTCTGGTGCAGAGCATGAGTCTGCTGAGAGCAAACGAGGTAGTTGCCCGCCCTGGTTGCTCCAAGCCCCAGCGGGCTCACCGGGACCCCACGGGAGGTCGCTGCTCCGTCTCAGCCCAGGCTTTCCTCCAGGGAGCGCTGCTGTCGGGGCAAGAGGTGAGGCACATTCATTTAATACAGTCAGGCGATATGATCCAAGTCTGGTGGGGAGACACAGACCCGCAGTGCCTCAAGCCTCCCGTGCACACCCCCTGGCCGGAAACAAGGGCAAAATCCTCTCCTTTGGTATCTATTATTGATTCCAGCAGGTTCCTCCTTTTAGTGGTGGTCTTACAGGACTCCCTGTCTGGGGCCCTTTCAGGCTCCTTCAGTTGGCTTCTTCCATGACCGCATCGTCAGAATATGTGAGCGCGGGGAGTCCCTCAGCACGCCCAGCTCGGGGTTTGCAGGATCCTTTCCAAGGCCAGGGAAGACAGTGTCACCCACAGAACTTACATTCAGGGACAATAAACGGTGTATCAAATGGTGATGAGTGCTGTGTTCTGTCTGAAGTGATAACATATCCTGCAGGCAGCTGGAAACATGAAATTGAAGTGGATGTATTAGGGTCATTTTGAAGATTTGAGAGTTGTCGGTAGAAAGGTAATAGTCGAAGCTCTCGAGGAACTGGTTTGCTCCTTGAAGAAGAGCGACGTAAGAGTCTTTTTTTCCCTGCAAAGAGGTAAGAGGACTTGTACGTCTTACTATGGACAAACTGAGGTTGTTCAGCCCCTGCTGGTCTCGGGAGGGACTTAAGAAAGATCAGAAGAGCGTCTTCCAGGTATGTGGCTGGCAAACCAGGGCCTCTGGGCTAGACTATGATACAGTCACACGGGAGGGAGGATGTGTTTCTCTGGACAGTTGTGGGTAGGTCTGAGTGAGGAGTCATACTTTTCCATTGAACCAAGAATGTGCATCTTCAGAAAATTTCCAAATTACCACCTGTATTTTGGGCCGTGACCGCAAGACACATCAGAGCATGTGCCCTCTTTCCCTGCTGTCGGGGAGCCCCTCTCGGGAGGGTTTGCGAGCGTTAATTGGAGGGATGCCAAGAAACTCACGCGCAGTCAAAACCCACTAAGAAATGTGTGTGTAATGGAGAAAGGTTTTAAAGAAGGCTTCTTACATAAAATGTTCTTTGCTGCTCTTTTGTACTTAAAATATATTTAGTAAGCCTTCCCTGCTCTAAGAAACAAGTTAATGTTCCTATATTATTTTGTTTACACTCCGTGTAAATGGAAATGGTCCCGGAAAGATTGGCATTAATTATTATCGAATGATCTTTCCCTTCGATATCAGAGTGTAAGCAATTAAATCACCACTTCCCACATGTGACAGATATATTAAAGGATATTTAACTCTTGCAGAGTTCCGGTTGGAGATGAGAATTTTCACAAATGTGTCTTGGTTTGGAAAATATTATTTATGCCTTGTTTTGCAGACGATGACTTACAGAACAGACTCTTTCAAAGTAACCTCACTGAGGCTGAATTGCCCCCATTGTATAAATAGATAGACCGTATTTAACTCAAATATGGAGGTTTAGATGTTTTATTATTCACAGCCAGGGCTATGAGTTGGTGGTTAGCTGCTTACTCTCCCCTGTACCTGTGTGCTCTGCTGCAGAAAGGTCTCATCCACGCCTGAGGCTCTGAGCTTCCTTGCATGCTCTGTTGTCACCAAAGCAGATGGCAAGTGTGTGACTTGCCTCGTGATAGCAAAGGAACCACAGTGTCACCGGATTAGGCTCCTGGAGGGACACAGCCACAGTCCTGGGGCACCACCCCATTCTCTTCCCATTCCTCAGGTATCCACCGTAAACTACCATTCCTCAAGTCAGATGTTGGAGAGTGAGATCCTTGCTTCAAAAACGTTGAATTTGAACAGGAATACGTACTTGACTGTAAGGAGGGACCCAAAATGAAATCCAGGGTTGTGGCCTGTGGGCCACATTGATACACAACAGCTGTTTTGAATAACAGACTCCTAAATTAATATTATTCAAAAGGATGACTGTTGTTAACATAGAAACACTGATTCAAGTAAAGTGAGGCAGGGTTTCTGCCTTCTAAGGTAAAACCATGCGCCGAACGAAATTGACTTCACTCTCGCTTAGAATACAGAGTAAGGCTTTAAGGAAAGCTTTATTTATTGGGCTTTTTTTTCCCTTCAGTTTTGGTTTAGTTTCCAAGAATCATTGTCCAGCCTTCTACCCTCATATAGACCTTTACTTAATAGCTCAAGATGAAGACTCACCTCTTCTTAGGAGATAATGAGACCATCTCCTGAAGCAGCATTTAATTACTGCTAAGGACAAGAAGTTACTCAGTATCTAACCTCAGACCTTTCTTGCTAGAGTCTACAGCCCATGTGTCTTATGGAAACTTTTTTGTATCATGTTTTTGAAGACTCCTAGATGTAGAGACATCAACATGGTGGCCGTCCCTGAGTCAGCTGTGTGTTATATGATGGGACCCTATTTGTATGCTGCTCAGAATCCACTGGGGGCCTCAGAGGACAAGAACCCCACAAGCCAGTCTCCAGGGTCTCTCCTCAGGGGGAACTCTGGGAGCTTCCCATCTTATTTCCTGTTAGCACCAGGATGTTCGTGGATACTATCAGGGGCTTCAAGAACACTCACTCCTAAAGAGTTAAGAAACCCACCTTTCTTTTTGTTTGTTTATTTATAGTTTTTATTTAAATTCTGGTTAGTTATCATACAGTGTAATGTTAGTGTAATATTAGTTTTGGGAGTAGAACTTAGTGATTCATCACTTCCATACAACACGCAGTGGTCATCACAGAAAATGCCCTCCTTAATCCCCATCATGCATTTACCCCATCCCCCCACCTGCCTCCTCTCCAGTAACCCTCAGTTCCTTCTCTATAATTAAGATTCTGTTTCTTGGTTAGCCTCTCTCTTTCCCCCCCATGTTCATTTGTTTTGTTTCTTAAACCCCACATATGACTGAAATCATAATGGCATTTACCTTTCTGTGACTGACTTCTTTTGCTTAGCATTACGCTCTCTGGTTCCATCAAGGTTGTTGCAAATGGCAAGATTCCATTCTTTCTGATGGCTGAGTAACAGTCCATCTATACCACGTCTTCTTCATCCATTCATCGGTTGATGGACACTGGGGCTGTTGCCATCATTTGGCTATTGTAGATAATGCTGCTATAAACACTTGGGTTCCTGTCTCCCTTCCAAGCAGTATTTTTGTGTCCTTTGGGTAAATACCTAGTAGTGCAGTTGCTGGGTTGTAGTGTAGTTCTATTTTTAATGTTATGAAGAACCTCCATACTCTTTTCTCGAGGTGCCCAGGACTCCACCTCTCTTAAACAGAATCGAGGACTAATAGTTCTTGGAGGGGACAAGAGGCCCCATTCCATTCCCACAGCTGTACGTTCATGACAGCCCCAGAAAACTCTGTTTCTTTATATGTCAGGAGATAGATACCTGTACCTCCTACTAGTAAGTCTAGTAGTATTTATGAATAAATAAAAAGGAGAAAGCAGAACATATCAATTAGAATAAAATCCCATCTTACAATTAAATACTTTGCTGAGTAAAGTCATAAATGAAAAATCTTGATGCTGAGGATTACTTTAATACTTAATATGTATTTTATGCATACGTCCGTGTAAATTCTTCCATTTCACAAATGTGTGTTAAGCTGTTAGTATGTGTGAGGTACTTGGAGGGATAAAAAGATTATGAAAACACTGTCTCAGATTAGGAGAATGTATTCAAGTTAATGCTAAATCTTTGGGGACTAAATAAGAGAAAAGAAATGTTGAAAAGCAGTATTATGTTAAAGGGACAGTGATGCCTGGTGCCTTCCTGGCACCTGAGCTTACCTGGACAAATGGCTTTCTGTAAAGAACCTTCCAGTCTCACCAAGGGCTCTGCAGCCAGTTAGTTCAGTGGATGGCACAGTCAGAAAAGAGAATCTGGCTTCCTGGAGACCAAGTTCATAAACGAAATGGGGAGCTTCATCTGCTGGGATTGCCAGGGTATGAAAGCAAGGTTAAACTCTCATCCCAGGAATAACAGGGAGCTTCGGGAAAGGTGACACAGTGTGCTCTAAAGTCTGTGTCATCTGAGCTTCCCCAAAGCAGATTTTAAAAGGTGCCCATGCCCACTCCCTCAGACAGAAGTCACAGAACTGGCCCCCACATGGCATCTTGCTGTGAATTAAAATATATTTCTTCCCCATGTGGGCAGAGGCTCCTTCAGGTTACAAGGTCCTGGGAGACCAAGGCCAATGCCCTCTGTTTCCAAGCTCATCTGGCCCAAACCTTTGTGCAGTGCACAAATTGTACCACTGTACATAAAGGCCCTGGCTCCAGCCACGTGCTTGGTGCTTAATAAATATCTATGAATGAATGAATGAATGAATGAATGAAGTGAATGAATGTCAGTTACATAAAATTACTTCAGAGCCTGCCTCCCACCCCTGCTAAGTGGCAATTGCCACAGCATTTATGTTTTGTTTAAGGATGTTAAGAGAGTTTCTAATGGTTAACAGCAGATAAGGAAGAAAGGATGAACAGGACAGGACTAAAAAAAAAAAGAGAGCGGATGGGGACAGGGAGAAGAACGTGGCAGTAGGAATGATAACTTACTAGTTTTAATAGTTGAGTTTGTCTGTAGTTAATAGAATCTGTACCCATTGTTCTGGGCTACATACTTGGCAAAGTGAGTGAGATGTCGTCGTCGTCTGAACCACATATAGTACTATAAGCAACTGAAATACATTGAACAAGTCTCTGTGTGCGTGTGTGTGTGCACATGTGTGTGTATTGATCTACAGAGGTAGGGCCGATAGGACTAGTTCACAAGAGCTAATTATGCATATTTCTTTCTGACTCTGTTCGATAACTTTCTAGCTTGAAATTGACATGGTGGTGTCATTTACAGCACTAAGTTCTTTCAAGAGAGCGGGATGGGAGCTGGTTTACTAGCACCTGCCCCGTGTGTGTGATCACTTTCTTCTATTCAGGCAGGGGTCTTTAGAAGATACACAATGCCAACGGGTGCAGGCAACATAAACCTACCTTTCAGTTAACGTTCTGTATTTTTAATGTGTTATATATTGGGGCTATCAGCATAATTAGATTTAAAAATTTGCTACGTGTATTAATAACAACATCTAGAATATCATTGCTTGCCAAACATGACTTTAGATAATTATTTTATAATTTTATCTGTAGGCTATTCAATAGCAAAATAACACACAAAGATTTTCAGCATTTGCCATCAGAACACATATCTCCAAGTTAACACAGACCCTTTCCTGGTGCAATTCATTAACTGTAAGAGTGTAATTAATTATACCATCTGAGATTCCAGGTATCTAGATATACCAACCCTGGCAGGTACATACCCTTGTCTCTGCCCATCTTTTAGCACTTAGAGCTTGGGAATCATGCCTCTCATGCCCCTGAGAGTTGAAGCTTTTTGAAAACTCCGTTTGCTTTCTGATCATTTCCCTCATCTGGTTTTATAATAAAGCATCTCTCAAATTCATTGTCTACTCGGGACAATATTACTGTAGTATTTTCACATTGTTCCCTTTCTAAAGCATCCATTCACTAAAGAATTCTTTATTTAATCTTTATTACATCTCTGTTTAATCTCGCTGAGATGCATCCAGGTAATTTAAATTGCAGCGACTGTGTGACAAAGTATATACAGAGTTGTGAAGAATGAGAACAATCAGTAAGGTTTGTGGGGCTGGAATTCATTTAAGAAGTCTTTGAGGAATGCAGTTTTCCTATTTATTTTACCTCCTGGTGCCATCCCTGATTTTATTGTCAACTTAGGACTATCCGTTCCAAGGCTACCCTTGTCGAGCAGGAATGCTCTCATGGAGACCCTCCAGCACACGGTAGCTCGCCAGTTCTCCTCCGAAACCAGTGTCTGCTGCAGTTTACAATACACTGGATTCACGCTGAGCTTACGAAAGCAATAAAGCGCACAAGTGTCCCACACAGTCTGAAACACGTACAGAATACTTCGGAAAATCAGCCTGGAAGGGAAGGCTTCAAATACCTCAGGAATCCAATTCACTGACCAACCTCCGACATAAAGTTGGAGGGGTATTCTAGCAGAAAAACATTTTTTAAAAAAGGCCTAAACCAAACGAAATTGAAGACAAAATTCAGTATTAATAATTACTCACCAACACCAGAAGCAACCGAAGCGGGGAGTCGCTGTTTATATTTGTACAGCGAGTCACGTTTCTCCCTGGTGTGGCTGAAGCCATGCATGGTAACAGCAGCAAGACAGTAATCATATAAACCACATCAGGTACTTATGGAGACACTTCCTGTTCCACCAGAACCACGAGAAATGACTACAGTTGACTTTTTTTGTGAATCCATTCGTGACATAGAGAAACACATTCAGTTGCCCGATTTTCCAGTCGTCCAACAATCTCAAGTTTTTGTTCTGTTTGCATCTGACGTTCAGTGATCAGGCCACTCAGGGCTCTCTCGGTGGGACGCTCCAACGGCTGGTGTTAGTCATCACTGAAGCATGACACCGCATGTTTTTATTTACATTCAGTCCGTAAACATTTAGTTCACTACCGTCCACTGATCAAGTGTTGGTAACAAATGTACCTGTCCTTATCGAGCTGCATTAGCATATTGTGAAAACAAGTTTGTTTGCTTGTTTTTTTAACCGTTGAATATGACCTTAGATTTTTCCATCCACTTTAGAAGTCAGAAGTCTAGTTGTTGTCAAAAATAAAATTTGTTTTAGTTTTCTATTGCTGCTGTAATAAATTTTCACAAATCTGGTGACTTAGAACAACACAAATATATTATTTTATAGTCTTCGAGGTCAGAAGGCTGATACCAGTCTCGGTGGGCTAAAATCAAGGTATCAGCGGGACTGCATTCCTTTCTGGAGGCTCGAGGGGAGCAATCTGTTTCCTTGCCTCTTCCAGCTTTTAGAGGGACCCACATTTCCTGGGCCATGGCCACTTCCTCCCAGATCCAAACAAGCAGTGCTGCCTCTCCCTGACCTTTCTTCCATACTCACACATCCCTCCCCCTAGGCAAGGAAGGTTTTCTGATCTTAAGGATTTGATCATTACAGTAGATCCATCGAGATCATCTGCAACAGTCTCCCCATCACCTAACCCTAATCTCACTTGCCATGGAAATTAAGATACTCTCAGGTTCTGGGGATTAGGACACAGGTAACTTTTGAGGGGCTGATATTCTGCCTCCCCTAATATCATAAAGAGGGGCATAAAGAACATCCATCCCTGTGGGCGTCCTGTCATTTAACTCTGAATCACGCTACACAGAACGCTGATCCTCGTGCTCCCCACTGCTCTCCTCCTCCCTAGACAAATGTAAGTCAACGTTGCATCAGAGTTCTACCCCCAAAAGGTTATGGCCAGTATCTGCTGTCACAGTCATTCCGTGCAACAAGCAGTGGCCTGTGCTGCAGATGCATATTTTGCTTCTAAATCTATGGTTCAGCCTGCCAGTTCTGCTGACCTTGGCCAGTCTGCTGATCTTGGCTGGGCCTCCTCAGTGTCTGCAGTCACGTGGCAGGTTGCTGGAGGGACCTAGCTGGGACAGGTGAGCTGCTTCCACCTGCTCTCTCTGGTTCCTCAGCCTCCAGCTGGCCAGTCTGCCTTGCTCTCATGGCAGGGCCAGGGGTCCACAAGAGAGCAGACGTATGCAAGGCCTCGGCTCAAGATGATGACTGCACATTGTCACTTTCACCCCCATCCTTTTGGCCAAAACAAATCACAAGGCTAGTCTAGCCCCAAGGAGTGTGGAAAGAAGGGAACCTGGAGTTGGTAAAGATAGGGATGCACGGAAGGATGGAGAACGGGACTCCTCCTGCAGTTAGCCTACTCACAGGCACTCTGCATCTTCTTATGAATTTGTGCCACCTTTGGAGAATCTGAGTAGAAATTTCTGCCAAACCTAAATACAAAGACAAACTCTGCCCCTGAGTCCCTGCTGTGGTTATGGCCACATGATTGCACCTCAGCTCGGACACGAAATAAGGGTGGGCCAGGTTGGTCTTTGGAAGAAAGACTCCCTGGTGTGTGGATATTTGGTGTTTGGTGAGTGTATCTTCTAGCACTTGTGCTAGCCCCAGGCGCCGGGTGGGTAGTAAAAGATTACTGAAAGAAAGATTTTGTCTGAGGAATACTAAAATTTTGTAATTCACCGAATTTCTTATTTGAGAAATTTCTTGTTTGAGAATTCCAGAATTCTCAGAGACAAATTAGCAGCAGGGTAGGATTTCTGGGTGCAAACTCTAAATGTGGCTTTATTTCACTATTCCGATTGATTTTTCCATTACCCTGATATCATTTTCTGTTTACCTTTATAACTGTAGGCAATTTGACCATCTCAAATCCTTTTTAGAATGAGTTGCACTGAAAATAAACAAAGTTTCCAACCTATAAAGTTGGTGAAGAATTAGCTTCTCAAGGCGAAGTCTTCAGGCAGTATATACCGAAACAGTTGCTGGTTGGACTGATTTTCTAGGTTTGTCGGCATTGTGTGAGAGAAAAAACACACACACAAAATTAATCAACATTATTTAAAAACTCTACCATGTTCTATCTCTGTACATGGGCAAGTCATGTCACCCATCTGAGCCCACCTGTAAAATAGGAAGTGTAACAGTAATAACAGTAACACCAGCATAATGGGGTGATTTCAAGGCCCAAAGAACACAAAGGATAGCCCCGAGTACGCTGTCTGGGATTATGGAAGCCTTGATCAATAATGGGGGGATGGGCTCTGGGGAAATCCTAAGACTTGGCTCCTTTCTTCCACCCGTTTTGCTGATGGACGAGGTCATCTGTCCCGGGCACAAGAAGGATAAACTCAGCTGGTACAGACATAAAGGTACCAAGGTTACCAAAGGTGGTGTATTTCTAACTCTCCCAGTGACAATCATCTGTAATAAATCACTTAGCCCTCCTTTTCATTCTCCATTTCCTATAGAAGAGGGCATTTCCAGGGGATTCCTTTGCTAAACAGGAATTTGATCCAGGAAATCACTCATGAACGTGAGCTAACAATGCCGTGCTGTTGACTTATCATCACAAGGCCAACAGGAGAGTCTTGCTTCCCTCTCCCTTCTGCCTGTGTTAAGCAGACCAAGGCTCCCTTCTCGTATATTTTAACCTGATTTCCTTCTTGTAAGTCTTTTGGGGCAAAGGAGAAAACAAAAACAAAACAAAACAGTGGGATTTGGGGGATTATTGAGTTCTCCCACTAGGACTGGCTATGGAAAGGGAACCATTGGTCAGAACAAGTCTTGTGCTCCCAGCCTGCTGCCCCGTTGACCCTTGTATTCTGGTTATTAGAGGGCAAGGCTGAGAACAGGATGTATGTACATGGAGAGGGGTTCGAAGCAGCCTACTTGCTGTCAGGCCAGGCAGCAGGAAAGAGGCCCACAGGGCCTGGAAGAAGGGGACTTTCATCCCCAGACAGAAACAGGACGGGTCCTAAACTGGCTCAGGCTTGCAGCTCTGCAAAGTTAATTTTATATGCAAGGTTTTGTCTCTTGTCTTATAAGGGATGACGTCATATCACACCAGCCCCTGCCTGTCTCAAGCAAAACCCTGCTCATATGCACACACAGTGTGGACAATCAGTGAATGTATGACTCTGAAGTCTTCTTGTTTTCACATTCAAGGATTGAATATCACTTGCTTTGGAGGAATAAAGGTAGAAACAAGCTAAAATAAACATAATTGATGTTTTGAAATGTGTTAAAAAACAAACAAACAGGCTTTAGAATTTCTCATCAAGCTTCCTGTGGTCCTATACATCAAAGGAATACAGAGACAACAGCCAGCCCCACTTTCTGGTAGGATCTGTTCTGTTCATGCTTCCTCATCTAAAGGAAAGCTGATGAACATTTCACTCTGAGAGGAAACTTCTCATTTTGTGGTTCGGTAATAGGTGAAAGTATAATTCTGAGAACTTTTCATCGTTAAGCTCCCTTAAAGAAGTATTTCTTCACTTCCAAGGGGCTGGTGCTGCTACCCTATGCAAACAGATGAGATTGCTGTCATTGGAGGAAATTCAGTTCTAAAGACCACAGTGCTTCTGGGACTCAAAACTTTCAATTTAACCTAGTTTGGGTTCTAACTATCGGTATACAAAATGGTTTTTGTTTTTCTCTCTGGGAACATTTAGTTCAGATCGCTTCTATCCAGTGTGAATGGAGCCTGTTGTGGGCTAGACATTCCAGTAGGTGCTGGCAGCAGGGGCCTAGACCAGCCTCCCTACCTTCAGGGCTCCACAGGCCACCAGATTCCAACACACTTTGGTAAGTGCTATGACAGATACATGCATGGAAAGCTGTGTTATTGTTCTCTCACCCTTTCACTTAGATGGGCAGTCATGGAAATAAGTGAAGGGTTTTCTTTGTTTAAAAATATTTAGTGATAAAAAATTAATGAGAATTTCCTCAAAAGGAATCATTTTTAAAAATCCGCAAACTGATTTGTGTTCATCCCCCACCCCCACTTCCCAGGTGACAGAAATGTTGCTTCCTAAGTTTTCTGAGGCTCCTGGCCAGACACCTGTTCTCCCCATATTTGGGGATTTTTCTCAGTTTGGTTGTTGGGGAGGATTAGTATCTGCATTTATTAAAGGTTTGTAATGAAGGAGGAGGAGGAGACTACCCGCAGTAATAAGAGAAATCCCTCTGAAATTATTCTAAGATAATGTTGCCGCTGGGGCGCCTGGGTGGCTCAGTTGGTTAAGTGTCTGCCTTCGGCTCAGGTCAGGATCCCAGGGTCCTGGGATCGAGTCCCACATGCGGCTCCTTGCTCAGCAGGGAACGCCTCTGTCTGCCGCTCCCCCTGCTGTGCTCTCTCTCTCTCTCTCTCTGACAAATAAACAAGTAAAATCTTTAAAAGATAATGACACTGTTGCCTCATTGAAGGCGTGTGAAACTGGAGAAAGACCTTCTCCACTACACAATAAATGTTAGCAATAGGGACATGCGTAACGTGATAATGATGACCTTCTGACCTGTCACACAGCTAGTTCTGGGGTGGACATTTGCAGTACTGACCAGCTGTGTTACTTTGTGATGTGTCTAATGCAACATAACACTATGGAAAGCATTGCAGTTAATGTGACTCTCGGGCTTCATGAGGGAGCTCAAGTGTGGTCACTTTCTGTCTCTATCGAGATAAGTCCATGTAGAAGGAGATGGATTTCTATTTCCGTTACATGTGAATACATTTTCTTCTGAATTTGTATAGGGACCCTCCTTGATTTGATTAGTCACCAGTGACACTGACTCAGAATAAACTAGTGTTATCAGTGGATGTTGCTAAGAGATCATAAAAGTTTGGTTGTCTCCAGATTTTGAAGGTGTACATGCAGCTGATGTGTTATGATAATTCTTATCGCAGATGTAATCGAGGCATAATGTATACACTGGATTCAGCCATGTCCTTATTTCGGTGAAAATGAAGTAGAAGCCATTATTAAAGTATGCACCAATACATCGTGTGTTTAGAGCATGAAAACAAAAGCACTCAGCCTGGGGTTACAGGATGCATTTACAAGGGTCTCCATTTGGTTTTGTCTGCCGTGCATCAGGGGTAGATAAGTAAGCCGACAACTGGAACATGGGGTTACCTCTGCTACTTCAAAATGCCCTCAGACATGACTCTGTGCCATCTGCCATCTAGTGTCACCTGCTCCTTTATTCATTTGGGATCCTGGGGCCTTCTGCCTGTGTTGATGTGAGGAGATTGGGGGGCACATGGGGTACTCCGTCTGCAGTGGAAGTGACAGCCACCTGGATTGGGACTGATGTCAGAGAGAGTACCCTGCTGCTGTCATCTTTGCCTTACGTTTCCCATTATCCTTGGTCTGACTGTTTGCTGGAAATACCAGCTTTCTTTAGCCTTAAGACAGTGAGCACATCTTACGTGGCGTGCTTCCAGAAGCTGTTTCGGTGCCCTGGAGGGCAACCTAGCTGTTGTCCTAAATTGGGATGACAGTGTTGCTCATATTAAATTGCCTTCTCGCTTGGCTCGGCATGCTGGGATCCATATCTATTAATGCAGGAGTGTCCAAATGTCCTGCTAGGAAAGCAATTTGTTCCTCAGTAGGACGTCAGGGAAGCAGCTGGTCTAAGAAGCCATCAGAGGTGATGTTAGGGGCAAGTTGTGTTTTTCTTGATTTAATGGAAAATCTTACTGATCCATCACCTCACTAGTCCTCACCACTTGCCAACAAGGCAGCACATATCCATCTTCAACCCTCTCCTTTTTGTCCCCATGGGCCTGGCATTGCTGTCCTGCAGAGAGTCAGCCCTCCACACAGCCTGGGCTTCATGATAGGCATTCTGACAATAATACACATTATTAATGGATTTTTTTAATTCCCTGGGGAGGCAGCACAATTTGGAGACATTCAGTCAAATATCACACTTGAACTCAACTCAGGTTTTCTCAAAAGCACCTCCCCGAGGAGAACTTACGTACACACACCATGTGGATATGTTCTCCCCACATCCCTCCTGCCTCACCACCCAAACCAGACAAAGTTCTTTTCTTGAAGGAAGCTCATGAAATTCAAGATGCCCGCTTGCACGGCTGTTCTGCTGGAGTGTATGTTCAGTGACAAACTCCCAACCACATGTCAAGAGCAATGACCAGACCCCAAGTTCATGTTCACTATGCGCCAAGGAGTCTCGTCTTGAAGTGTCTGATGAGCAAAGAATGCTCTCCTTGGCTCTGATAGGAAGGATCTCGATGGCCCCAGTAACCGGACTGAGAGGCTGCTGATCCGGAGCTGGAACAGACCTCCCAAGTGGGCCACTGTGGCATCGGCCCCCGCTGCCTGCCCTCAGAGAGCGCATGTTAGGAATGTGTATGATAAAGCGTTGTGGTCTTAACGTTCATGGAAAATCCAGCATTCTTTAAAATATGGCAGTGATGTTGTACAAGGCACACAGTTTGAAGTAATGTCCGTGTCTCTGAAGGCAGGTTATTTCATTTCTTGTTCAAATGTAAAAATGGCATGTTTAGTACTCGAAGGAAGAGAGCTTCCCCAGGACAACTCCCATGTCTTTAACACACTCCTTTGTGTGGTTGAATTTCTGGATGATTTTTATGGGACTTTATTACAAAATTTGTCAGACCTTAAAGATGGATGAGTAACAAATTCTTCGAAATGGAAAGTACGTTCTTCCATGGTACAAAAGGAACATGTTTAGGCAAATGGGTAATAAACTGAGCACACACAGCCACTGTTTATCATCCTCTTACTCATCTTTCTGTCCAGAACCATTGGCCTCCTGCTTCATCAAACCAACCAGGACTCACCCCCACCTCTAGACTGCCTTGTAAGCATGGGTGCCTGGGGCTCTTGTCACTTGAGATCCTACAGAGAACTAGTTCATTTTGGTCCAAGGTGTAATAAGCGATTGCACACATAGTAAAAGAGATGGGTAAACACTGCTTGATTGGTAATAAGACCAATCATCTTTTTTTTGTGTCTGACTGTACCTTGCAGCCAATTTTGACAAGTACTTCTAGGTAGAGACCCTGTGTCAGACACTAGGCTATCTGATCAACCATTGATACTAGGCTTTGTATTAGCAATACAGATGATTGTGAAAAGTTAAATGTCTTCACTACCTTTGTATTTTGGTGAAGACCAATTTTCTCATAAGTTAAACTGATGTTAAACATTGGTTTCCTCTTTTCACAGTAATCAGGGTATTTTGAAGAGCCATCTGTAAATTCATGAGCCTACTTTCAAAGATGTTTTCCAAGTCACCAATTAAATAAGACCCAGAACTGTAGGGCAACCTTGGCCATAACCTTCTCTGTTGATGTTTAGCTAATTAATAAACTTTAGGTATGGCCAGGTTTTCTTTTTCTCTTTATAGAATATGTTACAATAAAGAATTGATAATTTTTAAGATTTGCATAGATAGAGAAGCAGGAAAGTGAAGAAAGCTCATAAGGGTTTCAACCCACCATTAAAAATTTGTCTTGGAGGCCCCTAGGTATGACCTATAAACTGTGTACCTACCTGCCTACCTAGAGCAACAGTCCATGAGTCATGGCCAGTCTCTCTGTGAGACTCTTACTTGGCAAAGCTTCTCCTTGACCATTCTTTCCCCACTGTCCTACTTCCATCCACATCTGCCTTTTGACCTTGCCTGCCACTCCACCTTAGAAAGAAATCAAGTCAATTTGGGTGAGTATTCCCTTTACTAATCTCCCCCAGTCCGTACCAAACCCCGTTTTCTTCAAGCTGGTTTCAGATGGATTGACACCCTGTTCTTTCTCCAGTCCCGGGTGAGGGCAGGAGACTAAGATTGAGAACTCACTGAAGGACGCCAGGCTCTAGATTCTCCAAGGCACTGGGAGAATGAGCTCATCCACTCTGCCATATTTGGAATCTTTTTGAGTATACCATGGCAGCTCACCTTATATAAAATTGTAAAGAACCTATGAAAGATACGCACATACCTTTTTCAATCCCTTCCCTGTAAGCATGCTCCCTCAAGCACCTCCTCACCCCGGCTGTGTCTGATCTGCTGCTCTCCTGGGTCTTGTCTGGGTTCAGCCCACATGGGGTCAGCCCACCTGGGTCTCATCATACCCACCCCACCCAAAGTGTCAGCACATCCTTTCATTCTGGGCATTCCGAAGTTGCCAATAATATTCCGATACTCCGTCAATGTTATTAGACCAATAGGTGAAGTCTGGAGGACACAGTACCATCCCTTCGGAGTCACATGTATCTGCATCATCTCTCATCATTCAGAGACATCCTAGT
This sequence comes from Taxidea taxus jeffersonii, assembly GCA_003697995.1. NCBI lineage: Eukaryota > Metazoa > Chordata > Mammalia > Carnivora > Mustelidae > Taxidea > Taxidea taxus. Next base: position 36,886 of record RCUC01166634.1, read on the forward strand.
AATATTTTCTTCTAGATGGGAAAGGGAGATGGCCCCATCAGGCTGGGGGGTGAGCAGGATTTGGGTGACTCTCCAACAGCACCGCATATGTCACCAGGTGTGTTGTGTATGAGCACCCTCAACCCCGCATCCCACACGATGTCAGGCCTGACGTGGCCCCAAGGGGCAGGACAGCCCAGTCCCCAGTAGCCAGGCATCTCTTGTCCTTCCAAGCCCAGTTTCATGCAGGTAACCTATGTCTCAGCTGGCGAGGCCACACCTTTGTCCTTCCCCAGTAAAAACATCCCCATACAAACTCCCATCCCCTTTCCAGATGCTGCCCAGAGCCACAACCTGCACCCCCCCTCCCTCCGCAAGACCCTCCTTCCCTCCCAGCATGGAGTGGCAAACCCCGTCCCCTGGGTCTTCGCCAGTCTGCGCTCTCCTCCCATCCGCCCGCACTCGCCCAGCAGAAGCATGGCCTGGGACTTGTGGTCCTTGTATTCTGACGGTATAAGTGTTCAAGTCTCTCGAATCTCCAGAGGAGGGGTTTTTCCTTTACTTGCACCTGGTCCTGAGTGTGGTCCTCAGAGTGTGTGTGCTCGGGCATCTGTGTGGACAAAAGTTTCTTGTACCTGGCCTCCCTCCCAATAGCCTCCCCGTGGTGTGGTGGGCTGCCCGGAGGGCTGCTTCCCATCTGATTCAGTTCAGCGGACTTTCCTGAGGGCCTGTTTTGTGCAAGACACCTGCTGGGGCTGTCGATGGAGGCAGGTGCTCAGAAGAGCAAGGGGGCACAGTGCCTGCTGTGCAGGAGGCTGAGCTCCGGTGCAGAGAGGGCTTCGAGCTGGAAGGAGACGTGTGAGTCGGGATCTCAGGATGCCACAGAGGAAAGCCATGGGCCTGGGGTGGACGTGGGGACAGTCATTGCCTCGCTCACTGGCAGCTGAGCACTGCGGCGGGGATGGCCCTAGAGGAGCACAAACGTGAGGCCGGCCCCTGCCCTACTGGTCTGGCCACCCTCAAACAGGGTTGTGGCCATTCAACCCCCCTGCCCGTGGAGGAGAGGGCTTCATGCAGCGCAGGAGAAGGGCCCAGAAACAGCTGGCGTGTGGCCTCCGTAACTGGACGGGGAGCCCGGTGCAGCCTCCGGAGGGTGAGGTGCCATCTCCACTTGCGCGGGCCGGGTGCTCTGGCTGAGATGGGAACCCAGGTGACACTCCCAGGGTTGCAGCTGCCCCTGCCCAACCCCACTACTCTCTGGGAAGGAGCATTGCTGCTTCTCTGCCCACACCATGTCCTCACAACCACGTGACCTGAACCCCGCTTCAGCTCAGCCAACTCCCTGTCCGGGTGCCGGGGTGGCCCTCCCCCCATGGCCGGGTCAGCGGGGCTGAATGGCCCCAACCCTGCCTGACGCCTCTGTGGCGTCCTGAGATCCCGACTCACACAGCCCAGTCTCCCTCCAGCTCGAAGCCGCAGAGCTACCAACTTCCGCCAGGTTCATCCTTCCTTGGGAAACAATCATCGTCTAGATCTCACGTATTTGGAAATAATTGTAGGTACACAGGGTGTTGTAAGGATAACACCGCGAGCACCCGGCGGCGCCTACAGCTTTCAGAACTACGCACGATGTCCGAACCGTGAATCCGAGCTCGTTAGCGTGTGTGTGTGTGTGTGTGCGCAGTGCCATCGGCTGATGCGTGTGCATTTGTGTAGCTACCACCTCCCCCCTTGACCCCACTCACACGACGCGGCCGGGGCTCACCGGCGCAGCTTCCAGGCGGATTCGGCGCGTGCACCTTGTGAGCAACTCAACCTGGCGATTCTAGGTCAGCCGGCTGCTCTCAGGTCCACGAAGGCTGGTCAGTACGAATGGACTAAGTAAATGTGTCAGTCACATGGAACGCTGCCCCCGGCCACCAGACTCAGCCTGACGTCACAGGTCGGTGACTGAAAATGTGCTCCACGAATAGAAGAAGGCAGTGAGCGTTTTGCTCGCATGTTGCTGACAGAAATGTGTGCTCTGAGCAGCCCTCTCCCAAGGCGGGCTCTGGCAAAACTGTCTGCTCCACGCCACTCCGGTTGAAATCGACGCTATTACCATGAGCTCCGTAATATTAGGTGTTTTTCATTAATGAGAAAGAAATCGGTCATTCAACCTGTGGATTAAATGGGACTTTTTAGAATGAGGCATAATATGAGAATAACTAACTCCCTCAAAGCAGCAACTCGATTTTCATAATAAATGAGTCCATTGAAATGGCACCATGTGCAAGAGTCAGGTTTCTGCACTTTCCTTCTTCGAGTCACATCTTTGAGATGCTGGTGGTGGCCCGGTCTAAGGCTGCGTGGAGGAAAGCGGCCCAGGTCTGGCATGGCATTAGCAGCATCTAAATGAACCTTCTGAAAAGCCCGGCTGATGGTTATTTTTAATAATTACATGCAGTACTTGCAGGTCATTGAGATAAATCACAATGTTGAACTTCACAGTCTTAGAGGGAGAAAAAAATTATCTCCTTTGCCAGAGATTATCAGGTTATTAATTTTTTTCAGTGCGTGTGTGAAAAGCCATTAGCCTTTTTTTTCTCTTCCTTAAATACCTAGCTCTACCAGGAGATGGTACTTAAGCAGCGGTAATTTTCATTGGGCAAAATTACATTAGGAGAACTTCAAGTCCTGTCAAGGTGAAAGCTAACCAATTAGTAAGTAGGTGCCATCAGATTTATAAGCAGTGGATGAGTATGCAGAAGTCTCGAAATTCTCCAAATGGCAATGTGATCTAATTTCATCTGTATTTATCCCATACTCAGATCAGCACTAGAGAGAATTCCCTTTACTTATTATGGCAGCCCAATGAAATATCGCTTCCAATGAAACATTAATGAAATAATACAATTTCCTTCTCATTTTAAATGATTTCTCTTTAAATGCTGAAATCCTGACTCTCGTGGCCTAGGCATTCCCCCAACTCAGTGCATGGAAAGTAGGGGGGCGCTTGGGTGGCTCAGTCAGTTGGGTGTCTGCCTTCAGCTCAGGTCATGGTCCTGGGATCCTTGGATGAAGCCCCACATCAGGCTCCCTGCTCAGAGGGGAATCTGCTTCTCCCTCTCTCTCTGTGCACATGCTCCCTCTCTCTAATAAAAAAATCTTAGACCTAATAAATGAATGAATGAATGCGTGGAAAGTAGAAATCATCTCTAAAGGCAATGTGGCCATAAAAGAAGAAACCCTACAAGATCATACTAAGAATATAACTATATTCAAATGTATGCACATGGATTAAAAACTCACAGGAAATCCAGAATAAGGAAAATTATTGAGTTAATATGGTGTTACTCTAGGCATTTTTGCTCCTCGTGTTACTAACAGTCTATAATACAGTAATGTATTCCCTTATAAAAGGCAGAAGGAAAACAGATGGGTGTACATTTGTCTCCTCGGTACCATGTGTGTGGTAGAGGTTAGTAAATGAAGTTGGATCAAAGTATAACAATAAAAAGGGGACTTATCAATAAAGTCAGTTTATGTTTTCACAGCACAATTTACAAAACAGGGTGGAGACATAGCACATTTGCTTAATGCTTTTGTGAGGAAGTAGACATGTGTGGAATGGCTTCTGTGTTGATGGTATTTTCCCTGGTCCATCGTGACCTGGCAGCTGGGCCTTGACCTCTTACCTCAAAGCTCACCTGCACGGTACCCCTGGCCCCTCGAGGTCTCCTGTGCGAGGGGGCCTGAAGGAGCCTCATGGCCTTGACCCCTGTGGTCTGCGGCCTGCTCACTAATGTGTAAGTCCTCGTCAACCCACTCTCCCATAACCAGATCCCTCCTGGCCTCCCAATTTCCCCAGTGACAGAGGGTTCCTCTGGTCTCTAGTAGCTGAGGCCCTTTCTCCTGGCCCTTTCTCCCAGGCTCTACCAATGAGTACCCCTACTACCAGCTCTAAGCATCACGGAGACTTGCCTGCCCACTCTGGTCTGCTTAGATGGTCCGTTCAGAGATGCAGATCCTTCTTAGAACATAGGTTTGTCTCTCACTTATTCTCATCTTTGTCCCTTGCATTTGTATCTGCTCAAGTTCCTCCCCAAAATAACCCCAAATTTACTGTCTTCATACCTTCCCCCTCTTAACCCTAATGACCATAATCCTTCTCATCCCCTAAAAAGACTCTGGCCCCCGAAACCTGATCATAGTCACATCCCTAGCCTCACGAAGTCACTCTGTTGTGCAGTCCAGGCCCTATTTAAACTAGTGCCTGGGATTATGGCCACATTCAGCATCCAGCATGTGCTTGCCCAAGCCCAAAGAGTCCTTGTCTGACTGAATAAACACCTCTGGTTTGCAGACGCAGGGGAAAGGAAGGTCTTCTACTCCTCTTTCATTGATTCCCTTCATTCACTCGTTCATTCTTCCAGTCATTTGTTCACAGTTCCCAAGATCCTAATATGCCAAAGAATGTCCTCAATACTAGGGTTACAGAAAAACAAGCTTTGTACTTTTGAGAGGATCACAGTTCACAGAGTCCTCTCCCTTCCAGAGGTGAAATAGAGGTTGACTTAGGTTGTGCCAGAATAAACCAAAAGTGGCTAAAGCAGTTCATGAGACCCCGTGGACTCCACAGGATCCCGTCAGGGGGGAAGGGACAGAGCCCAGCTCCAGATGCCCCAGAAGGAGCAAGGCCCCCAGTCTGGAAGGAGCACCGGGCACCTCAGGTGGATGGTGAGGCTCCTGCCCACCAGGGAATCCTTGCTCTCTGGGTGATAACTGTGGAAATTCCAATCAAGATGGTGAACCCAAGGAAGCTATCACGACCACCGCGAGATGTGTGCACAATAAATGTGTTGTCCTTACCACTAGGCGGCCCTTCTGGTGGCTTGTCAAGTACTTCTCTTTCCGGGCACGAATTTATTGACATTTCAGCAGCAATACATTGTATTGTTTTATTCTGGAAAGTCTCACTGAGCTGCTGTTCCTCAGCACCTCCCTTCTGGTCAAGTGTGTTTTTTCTTTCATTTGACTTCCATGGAGGTCAGTTTTGATGACTGGTCGCTTTCTTCCAGTTGGTTTAAACAACTTTTCTGGGTTTGGAATGTGCAAGTTTATCGTGTTTGCAGCATTCAGAGGGCTCTTTGGGTATGTTTTAAAACTAATTAAAATAATTAAACCACCCTTAATACTATTTATCAATATTATCCTTCATGGGTATCTTTCCATTTTTAGAGTGACCTTGAGTACATTGAGTACCCGAGTTTTCTTATTCCCATCAAGCTCTGATGTTATTCTGGCCTGTTGGCCCCCAATGGGTGAGTGCGTGCAGAGATAGGATGTAGCATGTGTGCACACATATGTGCGTGTTGGGAAAAACAGAGACAGGAGCCACCACCGAGCTCGCACAGCAAGCCCCGGCTTTCCGGGGATGTAATGAAAGGGACCGCAGGAGCTGTCTTCCCAAAAGTGAGACATTCTTCTCCCAAACTGTTTTCCACGGCAGCTGGCAGATTTTTTTTTTTTCCCCAATATCAACCCATCTGCCACTTGCATCCCACAGTAACCTGGCAACTTGCTGCCCAGGTTGGGCTTTTTTCAGCCTGACCGCTGGCCAGGGCAAGCTGCAGTGTAGTGATGTTCTTTTGCAGAATTGTCAGGGCACTTGCGCAGGTCTGCACTGTTCTTTGCTCATGTCACAAAGGCTTGGTGTTCTTGAATAGATGGGTGACAGTCTCACTGTACTTCCTAATGTGTCCCATCAGTTGTCATGGACTGAAAGCCTTCCCGGGAATAGCAAGCATGTCAGATACAGCTGCAGAGGGCTCTGAAAGACGCATTAGTCTCCTGCTCCTCCTTCCCGATGCTGATTTTCTCTAGCCTCATTTTGCCTCTTACCTGGGAATCCAGAGATAAAGGACCTCATCTCCAGTTTGCATCAACAATCCTGAGACTGTGGGGCTCATATTCTACTGGACGGGAACCTTGATTAACACCAAGCATCATCCTGTTGTCAAAATGTAAATCATCTGAACTAGACACATTGAGGGAAGAAAGGAGTCTCGTCTGTTTTCACCGTCTCTGTTTTAAGCTGACATGATGCTTCGAATCCAACCCGCTGAACTGCTCCTTCAAACCAAAGTGATTCCAGCCTTGTGGGCCAGTCTCTTTGGGGGATCGTCTCATCTGGTCTTTAACAACTCTACAAAGAACATTCATTTTCCTTCCCAGTAAGCCATGTCACTGTTTATCAGTATGTGATAGATGTCTTATCAAATTTTCAGATAAACTCTCCTTTGTTATTGTTGGAGTCCATTATCCTCAGCGATTGTTTCATTTTCCACAGCAAACAAAAGATCAGTGGCCTCTGTTAAAATAGCATTTTCCCTGTTAATGGAGGAAAATCATGTCTGGACTGGCTTCTTTGACATAACAGAGCTCTCTCGTTTATCCAGACATTTATCCTCCCCATGACAGTGGCCACAGGGGAAGGGACCCACCTACAGCCCCCTCCCCCACAGAGAGGCGTCTCTCCCTGAGACGTGTGATCCCAGTGACGTGGCATTACACCTTCCATCATTTACTTTTAGAGAAGTAAAACATGTGAAGTCTTGACTTGCTATTATTTTCTTCAGAGTTATCAAAAATATAACTGGTGCTTTAATGACATTAACTCTGGGTCCCTGAAACCCCAGGCCGGTTACTTATGCAAATAGCTGTGCTGTGTAATTAGGGGAAAGCATTTTGGTTAAATTGCTTTTCTACACCGAGAATTCTATCTTAGACCAACCTTTGTAAATAAATGGAACCTGCTGGGTTTGAAAATTAGGATACTAAACGCAAATGGGTACATTTCTTCAATAAGCTTTGCCTTTGGTGTGTTGGTCTCACATTTGATTAACTTGAAAGAACAGCTTAAATCTGGGATCTCCGACATGACTGCATACCCCATAATATCACAACGTGCAAGGATGGTTGATTTATCACAAAGCATAAAGAAGGCTCATCTCCACAGATTCTTATCATTTTTAGCTACCACCACACCTAGAATTCCATCACCAGAGAGTGAAAAGTTTAAGTTCCTTTCCTTGAAAGTCTTCTTTTAAAACTCCATTTTATGAAAGTATTTATGTATAAAGACTTTGTCTCTTGGTGATGCATCTGTCTTCACAAATTGATTACAGAAATAATAAGGAGGGAAGAGGATTCCTATCCTGGCAAGGGAATGCATATTGAGAGACATCAGCTGTTTTTCCCAACAAAAACATCTCTTTTTCCCAACACACACAGGCCTGCAGACTGGTCCACACAGGTTTGGGCTGCACGGTGGCTTCTATCTTTTTTAAATCATTTTCATTTTTAATTGGAATATTTAACTTTAAAATATAGGATTATAGCTTCTCCTTAAAGAAGAAGGAGAGACTCTTGCTAAAGTGGATGGGCATTCTCATGTAAAAAAAATAAATAAATAAATAAAATCAGGATGCCTGGGTTACTTAGTTGGTTAAGCGTCTGCCTTCAGCTCAGGTCATGATCCCAGGTTCCTGGGATTAAGTCCCACATGGGGCTCCCCACTCAGTGGGGAGTCTGCTTCTCCCTCTACCTCTCCCCTCTGCCAGCTTGTGTTCTCGCTCTTGCTCTCACCCTCTTGCTCTCTCTCACTCAAATAAATAAATAAAATCTTTAAAAAAAAACCACTAAAGGTAACGTGGTATCTCCTCTCTGAAGCTGTGCAGGTGTGGGATTTGCCACCTTCCCAGCCTGCTGCCCACCTGACCCTCAGGCTCGAGAGATCCTTAAGTTGGCTGCCTCTCTTTTTGAGGCTCTGCGATTCTTTGTGGTGTCCTAACAGGTCATTTTCCTTCTGAATGGACACATGAACAGCTAATATTAGGACTAAAGACTTTCTCTCAAGCACTGCTGAGAAAGATCCAGAATGCCGAGTTGCCAAGGAGTAGTTGCTGAGCTAGCAATCGGGCGTTCTCACCAAAAGGAAAATGCCAGCTGTTTCTGTGATGTTATCATGGAACCATAACCCCCAGGAACCGCAAAACCACCCTCCTGTTCTTAGCTCCGGTCACTTGCAAATCACCCCAGTGATTAATTTGGGCCCCCCAAAAATAAATTTAAATGGGGCATAGAGGGATTGGAAATGATTCATCTGAGAATGACAAAAGCGATTAAAATGATTAAAGGATTGTAAAATTGATTGGTGTGGATAGGCTTGAGGACCTGGACTTATTAAGTCTGAGGACAGGAAAGCCCAGGTGGATTTACTTGGTGCTTTAAGGGACATTATGTGGATGACACTGACCGACTGCTGAGGACAGAACCACTGAAAATGGTCTTACAAGATAGCAGGGGAGAATTTCTAATCATGTAGAGTGGGGAATGTCAGGGCCATAAGGGTTGCCCCTTAGGAGAAGCATTTCCAAAGTAGAAAGAGCACTCGTATCTATCATTCTCCTTGAGACAGAGTTTTTAAGGAATAGAGAGTCGATAAGTAGTTTCATGTCCTGTTCTGCCTAGGGGCAGGAATTTGTGCCAGATGACCTTGGGGGGCATTATCTATTCCTTTGAGTCTGTGGAATTATAGAAGGTCTTGAATTTGATTTTAGTGTATTCCCATCAAGGACACATCAGCTCCTACCATCAGAAACCAACCTACAAGGACACACACATTTTTTGCTATTGAATTAACACCTGGACTTTCAGATATTCATGCAATCATTTCTTTTGTAGTCCGTGCTTGCAAACTAACAGTTATTAGTGTGCTGTGCAACTTATAAAAGGGTGCCACTTTTATGCCCACATGTAATACTTCTGTTAGAGAATTGTTTCCATGGATACGCTTTGTCAGAAACTTCACTACCAAAAATAAGAATACAGACAAGCATTCTCATGTGTCAGAAAAGGTAGGTCACTCGTTTCCTCTCCTGTTATGCATTGAGCACCTATTTTTGTCGCAGAATCTGTGTTTCACCCAGAGCCTACAAAGGTGAAAAGGGAGCTCAGTCCCCGGGTAGGAATGGGAGGTGCAATGCCAGCCCCACGTGGAAACCTATTATCAAAATCCGGTTCGCTAAGTGAGGAAGGAGGTTGCATTGAGTACAAAGACGGAGGTACAGAAAGATGAAACACCGCCAATGGCGGTCAGAAATGTCAACTGTGCGTTCGCTGTTAGGAGCAGAGAAGAACCAAGAGAGGAAGGCAGGAAGAGAAGGGAGGGTGTGGGAGAAGGAGTTTGAGAGAAGAAAGAATCCCTTTCCAAAAGTTGTGCGCTCGATTGGGAGGGGTTCTTGGTCCCAGGGGAAGCTCGGTCGCACCCAGCAGCTCCCCACAACTCGTGCTGGTGGCCCAACCAGTGGGATGCCGGCTGCCAGAAGACGGGGAGCTTCTAATTGGTGATGGGCGGTCACCTCCAGTCACCATCTGATGGTGGACAGGCGATTCCGTCCCGCAGAGGTGAACAGGTCTTCGAAAGCCATGCCTAGCAGACACCTGACGCATTCGTTCGCACCTGAACGGGGCCTCTCCTTGGTGCCACAGAACCTTAGGTTGAAAGGGAACTCAGAGGCATCATCCGACCTCCCACACAGTTACTGCCTCAGCTCCGCACAGCTCCCTCCATAGGCAGGCGTCCAACAAAGTGACAAGAAGTTCTAGTCGTTGAGGAGGAATTGTGATTTTAAGAGACGGATAAAAAAATAAGTTTTTTCTGACAGGAGGCCAGAATTCCCTCCCTGAAATTTCTGTTACTTGGTCCAAGATGTACTCCTGGAAGCTTCGTGAGTTAGTTGAGCAGACCTGTCCATGAAGTCCTCCCCTCAGGTCTCTTTTCTCTGGAAGCTATACCTCTGCCCTGCCTTCGGCTTCCTATGCTGTGGCTCCTGGCTCCAGAGGGCTCTCCTGTTGGACTGGGTTCCACTTTGTTGATGGCTTTCAAAATGTGGCTCCCCAGGCTGACCTCTCCCTGCACACAAGAACGTTGGCATGGCATATTGGTGTTAGCATTTGGGATGGCCTTTTAACATACTTGCCTGAAAATATTTAAATTTGTGACAAATTAGTACTGCACATATTCAGTCAGTGCTCTGAGCGTGTGCGGGGCACCTCCCAACCAGACTCACTAGAGGTGCCTCCTCTGCACGCCCTGGGTCCCGGCTTCACCAGCCACATCATCCTTCCCCCGCACTTGTCCCTCTGGCCACTGTCCTGTTAGCACCAGTGACTGGCACTGAGCAGTCATTCAATAACCATTTGCTGGCGAAGTCATGAATTAGGCAACTCACCTCGGGCTCCTCTTGAGTTTACAATTAAATGGAAATGCCACGACGCTCATTCCGTTTGCTCCTGTATCAGCTCCTGACTTACAACAGTAACTCAGTCCATGGATGTAGAATGAATGAAAGGTCCTCCATCCTTTTTTGCCCCTGCCCGCCTGAGGACTCTGACCTACTCCTACCTGGGTCTCTACTTACAATAGTGATTCTTGGAGTTGGAGAAACGTATGCCTGGCAGGGGGCTGTCCTGTGGAAGAGTCTCTGAGTGGTTCCCATGGCAACTCTGCCCTCCCCGAGCTCTCCCTTGGAGCAGAGACCTTCCACTGCTCTGCTATGCAGGTAACTTTTGTGTTCATGATTTTAAATCATCTTCACTTAATTGATGCAGTTAGTGTTGGCCCAAAACTTCTGAGACTCTGAATCTTTCTTCGGGCATCTAATTTACTGATCATATTGTAGCTTTTGACATCTAAAAACATGAAAAATCACATCTCCTTTTTCTCCATCCATGTCACTGATATGACCTTGAACATGTATTGATATATTTTCTCATGCTGTAGGAAAAACCATGATAATATAACAATACATCATAAATCAAGGTTGAAAATCCAGATGATGGGTAAAGCAAGAGTTATGTCCACCACAAAGGCCCCCTGTGATGCTAAAATTGAGCATGGGGCATCTTGATAGTCAAGACAGAAAGGAGGCATGGCCAGTGACACAATTACCATCATCAGATTAAAAGCATACCAGCTCCTTAGGGGAAGCAAGCTTTCCTAACAGTGGATTCTCAAAGAACTCTCACATTTGACTTTGCATCATGGCCACCATAGGTTGCAGCGAATAATGTTTACATTCTATTTTTAAGAAAATAACAGCTATAGTACTGGCCTGGACTGCTTCTGATGTGAACTCCCCCATGGGTGTGGTGGCTGTCAGAGCTGGCCCTGGAGACAGAGCACCTGCCTTGGAACCCAGCTCAGCCACGTAGTAGCCCCAGACTCTGGCCAGTCCGCTAACCTCCATACCCTTCCATTAACTGGGGATAAAGTCTGCACCTCCTGAGGTCATTGTAGTGGGTAAATGAGTTAAGACATATAAAAGGCTTAGTGCAGTGATGGCAGAGGTTATTAAGATAAAAATGGTACTCACGCCATGTGTCATGAGAATGAACTTGATAACGTATATAAAGAACAGGGTGTCTAGCAAACAATCAAGTCCATGAGTGTTGGCTTTTCTACAAGAGACTTTTATATAACCTGTTCTAGAAAGATCAGACAGCTCCACAATGATGTCAGTAAATTGCACAGTCCTCTGTGCTCTAACAGCAAGCCATTCACCCCACCCTATTCTGCCCGCTTGTAACCCATCTCATATTGCAAGGGATGTCCAGATTTCCCTCGACCCCATTTTCTTTCTCTGGAAGGAAAATCAGTTTGCACTTCATGACACACACCAGGTGTTGGCTTCAGGCAGGAAGACACACCCAGTCACCGGGATACTTCTTTCAACAGCCTTAAAATAATAGGATTGTCCACAGACTGCGTAGTTTGACATGTATTATCTAACTTAATCCTCCCCATCAACTTGTGCAGTAATAGGTACTATTTCCCAAAAACAAACATAAAAAAAAAAATGTGGCTTGAAGCAATAAATGACATCCCGGGTGTCGTACACTACTAAGTATGGAGTCGGGTCTCGAAGCGGGTCCATCTGCTCTGGACCAGCTCCTCACGCGTGTTCCACAGCGTCGTCCCCTGGCTCACCGCTGGGTGGATCAGGGCCACCAAAGCCCTTACCAATACTTTCCTGTCCTCCTAGTAGCAGCCAGTACCCAGTACACACTATGTCATAACTTTCCTTTCTACAAACGCACAGGTGCCTTTGGGACAATGCCCCCAAACCCCTGCGTCTCTCTTCCCTGTTGATTCCCCACCTTTCCACTCAGGGAACTCTTACCGCTCCCATCTCCACAGATCGGCACATAGAAATAACACATCAGATTATCCCATGTCTTTACAGGTCAGGAAAGATTCTAGAGTCTGGGGTACTGCTTTGGAGGAAAAGCAGCAGAAACCAAGCAACTTAGGGTATGAAGAGCTTCCCTTATTCCTTACTTTGTTTAGATGGGTGCCTTCACCACCAGTTATGCAGGCTTGAAGAAACTGCCCTTTCGGGGCACCTGGGTGGCTCAGTCATTAGGCATCTGCCTTTGGCTCGGGTTGTGATCCCAGGGTCCTGGGATCCAGCCCTGCATTGGATCCAGCTTCCTGCTCAGTGGAGAACCTGCTTCTTCCTCTCCCGCTCTTCCTGCTTATGTTCCCTCTCTTGCTGTGTCTCTCTCTCTGTCAAGTAAATAAATAAAATCTTTTTTTTTTTTTAAGATTTTTATTTATTTGACAGAGAGAGATTACAAGTAGACAGAGAGAGAGGAGGAAGCAGGCTCCCTGCTGAGCAGAGAGCCCGATGTGGGGCTCGATCCCAGGACCCTGAGATCATGACCTGAGCTGAAGGCAGAGGCTTTAACCCACTGAGCCACTCAGGCACTCCAATAAAATCTTTTTAATAAATAAAAGAAACTGCCCTTTCCTTGCTGCTGGCTTTCTACACAAAATCTTCATGAGCTTCGAGGAAATATTGACTTGTTTTATAGTTACTTAGTATCCTTCTGCCTCAGTTTCCTCAACTATAAATGGGGCCACTGTTTCAGGAGGTGAGGATTCAGTAAACTGACATCTGGGGAACATGTGAACAAGGCATGACGCACAGTGGGCATCGTCCACAGCGAGGATGATGATAACACTTCAACATCGCTTCCTATCATCTCTAAGTGGCCTTTAGCACAACTCGTAAAAGATAAGTTTTATGTCCAGATGATTCAATAATCAGGGTATTGTTCTCTCCCTCAGCTCACAACTAAAGCATGCAGAGTCTCCCGGGTCCCTGACAAGCATTTCCCCAGAGCAGGGACAGTTTGCAAACATGCTCTGTGTCCTCCGGAAGGACCTGACGAAAGACCATGCCACGAGGAGCCCATGCTGCTTCAAGGAACCTCTTCCCTGGCCTGCCTCTGACCTTGGTTTACAGACCCTCAGCGACCCACAGGGTGGCACTCAAGAAGCTCCTGGGTCCTTGGGCAAGTCCAGCAGGTGAGACAATAGACAGGACAAAGGACCAGTCTCTGCAGCACGCCAGAGGCCGGAATAGAGCACTGAAGGGAGGAGACAGTTACAAATTAAAGAGACTGGAGACAAACAGCCATGTGAGCATCTGGACCTCGCTGGGAACCTGCTTCCTGACGTAAACCAACCAACCGTAAAAAGGCAGCTTTCCACAGACTGGGAGAAAACATTGGCCAAAGACACAAATGATAAAGGACTTTTACGCAAAATACACAAAGAATTCTTAAAACTTAACAACAGGAGAATGAGAAACCTGATTAAAAAATGGGCCAAAGCCCTTCAGGGACTCCCCAACAAAGGAAACAACGTACAGATGGCAAATAAGCATATGAAAAGATTCTCCTTATCGTGTGTTCCCTGGGAACTGCCCATTGAAGAAACAGTGAGGTGCCACCACTGGCCTCCTAGCATGGCCAAGACCTGGAGCCCTGACGACCCCAAATGCCTGGAGGGTGTGCAGACGTGCGGCCACAGTGGCCCTCGTTCACCGCGGGGGGCATGCAACATGGCACGGCCATTCTGCAAGACCCTTTGGCAGCTTCTCACCGAACTCAACGTACTCTCACCGCACGATCCAGCCACCACCCTCCGTGGTATCGACTCAGATTAGTTGAAAACTTAGAGTCACGCAAAACCCTACACATGCACACACAGCTGTTCATAGCAGCTTTATTCAGAACTGCCAAAACATGGAGGCAACCAACACGTCCTTCAGTAAGTGAAGGGATCAGTAATCCATGGCACAGTCAGAGAAGGGAATAGCAAGCGATGAAAAGCAATGAGCTCTCAAGCCAGGAAGAGGAGAGGGATCTTAAATGCACGTCGCTAAGGAAAGAAGCCCATCCAAAAAGCCTGCATCCTACGTGATTCCAACTGCAGGATGTGCCGGGAAAGACCAAACTGTGGAGACAGTAAAAAGATCTGTCGTGGGGATTTGGGGGAGGGATGAATAGGCAGAACACAGAGAATTTTGAGGACCGTGAAACTACTCCATATGATACTACTAACAGGAGATACATGTCATTATACATTTGTCAAAACCCACAGAACACACAACATGAAGAGTGGATCCTAATGTAAAGTGTGGACTTCAGCTGACCATGATGTGTCAGTGGAGGCTCATCATTTGTACCAAATTCCCCACACTGGTGGGAAATGTAGATGGCAGGAGAGGCTTTGTGTGTGTGCGGACAGGGGGTTTATGGAACTCTGTACATTCTGGGCAGTTTTGCTGTGGACATAAAGCTGCTCTGAAAAATAAAATCTATTTAAAAATTAAAAGAAAAAAAGACAGTTTTGACCCAATCAAGTTTAGGTGATAGTAAGTGATCATTGTTAATTTCCATATTAAAGAAGGGTAAGATTTCAATAAAAGGACATGGAGAAAGGACTTTTGGCAGGCGACGCAGCATGAGAAAGAGTGAAAGAGAAATGAGGGTAGCATTCAGAAGATAACTTGATGCTCAGCTCGTCTTTATCTCGAGCTGCAGTTTCCAATACTTTGTTTCACTGTTCCTGTATGTTTCAGGGTTCCTATCCACCATTTCAGAAATCATAGTATTTTGGCATTGAAATTCTACTGCCTGAATGGTTTCTTAAACCTAGAAGAGAATAAAAATTCTTTATCAGTTCAGATAAGTGATGTCATGCTGGAAGGTCCCTAGCACGTGACACTAACGTCACGGCAGATGTGTCATTGCGTTCCCTTCATCTCATCACTTGGGCTTGTTATCATCTCACATCATCACAAGTCGAGGAGTACAGTACGATAAGTTACTGTGTATAAGAGATCACATTCAGGGAACCTGTTACAGAACATTGTTATAAGTGCTCTACTTTATTATTAGTTATCGCTGGTAATCTCTTATTATGCCCAGTTTATAAATTAAACTTATCATAGGTATGTATGCCTAGAAAAAAAAATGTAGTATATGCAGGGTTTGGTACCATCCATGATCTCAGGCATTTGGATTTGGGAGGTCTTGGGGCGTTTCCTCCACAGATAAGGATGCTACTGCAATTCTCCAACCTTGATGTACCTAAGAGTTGTCCCAGAGAAGGAGATACTTGTGAAAACCACAGATTACTGGAGCCCCTGCTGTGGACTCTGATTCAGTAGCTCTGAAATGTTACGCACAATCTGCACATCTCAGAGCCTGCCAGCTAACTCGGATCCAGGTGGTTCAGGGACCACATCTTTAGCCATAGAAGTATGTGAAAGGGACTAAAGAGGTGTCACAGTTTCTAGAGCTTAGAGAAAGCAACAAGTAACAGAAGTGAGTAAGATAAGGGTTATAAAACATCATTGCAACCTGGTTTTTATTTCAACACTTGGGAATAT
Organism: Taxidea taxus jeffersonii; assembly: GCA_003697995.1. Lineage (NCBI taxonomy): Eukaryota > Metazoa > Chordata > Mammalia > Carnivora > Mustelidae > Taxidea > Taxidea taxus. The sequence goes on from RCUC01166634.1 coordinate 52,656, forward strand.
TATGCATTCCACCAAGAAACACACTTTCCTTGACTTTTAGGAAAAAGACAGTCCTCTCTGTCTATATTTTCCCACTTTTGATAGGGACATGTGACAGAGAAATCTTTCTCTAAGTGAAACAGACGTGTATGTGACATGACGAATGGCAACCAATGACCCCCTTGTGGTGAAATAATGGGGCTGGAGTTTCCTACTTCTTCACTGTATCAAGGGAAATTCAGAATTTTATGTGTAGTCTCCTAATTTGTAAATGTTGCATTTTGTTCTTTTAAAACACTCTTTGGGGATGCCTGGGTGGCTCAGTTGGTTAAGCGGCTGCCTTCGGGTCAGGTCATGATCCCAGCGTCTGGGGATCGAGTCCCACATCGGGCTCCTTGCTTGGCGGGGAGCCTGCTTCTCCCTCTGCCTCTGTCTGCCTGAGCTCGTGCTTTCTCTCTCTCTCTCTCTCTCTCTCTCTCTCTCTAAAAAATAAATAAATAAAATATTAAATAAAATAAAATAAAACACTCTTTGGGCCAAAATAAAGCAAAACACATGCACCGGTCGAGATCCAGTTGGGACCTTTGGACTAAAATAGAATATGTCTGCTGAAATTTCAAAAGGAAAAAAAAAAAGATTCCTTGATGTCTTAGTACAGACTAAAGTCTGCTGCTGTAACAAACAACTTCAAACTTGTAGTGGCTCGGAACAGCAAAGGTTTGTCCTCACTCGTGCGCCGCGTCCATGCCGGTTGGCAGGGAGCCCTACTTCGCCTCCTTCCCAGTCAGGGGCCCGCTGGTGGCAACCACAGCACCCTGAGTGTCTCAGCCTCTGAAGCAGGAGTGAAGAGCGAAGGAGGGACGGGGAGATGAACACCAGCAATTAAAGGCTCTGGCCTGCAGGTCACATATGTCCATTCCACTCACTTGTTTCCTTGGCCAAACCTGTCACGTGGCTCCATCTGATGAAAGGGGTGAGAGGGAGCCACCGTCCCATGAGCTGTCCTAGAGCAGAAAGCCGAAAATCCTGCTGAGCAGGTTAGCATCTGCCCGAGCTGGTCACGTGTGGTTGTGGGAGGGGCGACTGGAACTCGAAGCCACTGGTCTTCTTTTTGTTTTTTTCCACTGATTATTTTTTATCAGCTCTGGAGTGAGGGATTATTATGGGATTTTTGAGGAAAGGAACACCGAAACAAATATGATAAACACAAGCACTAATTTCTTTAAAAAATTAAACATTCCATTTATCAATTAGTGTCCTCCGTGACATGAGTGATTTGCAGCCTGGATCAAAATCTCCTTGGTGAACGTAGTTCTTTATCAGCTAGGTAATGGATAGATTAGATTAGAAATTGATTAACAATAACTTGTCTCTTTCTCCTGTGCAAATTTAACCAGTATAATAAGAGCCTTATAAATAACTAATGAAAGGAGGTAGTCTCAATGTTTCTAATAGGAATCCTCCTACTACAGAAAATTAGACCCATCTATTGAACGATAAATAGCTCCTCATGGAAACAAAGGTTTCTTCCATCATGGCTCTAAATCAGGTTTAGAAGCCTAATTATCATCACACAATTTGAACTAAGTGTATTAAAGTATTTCTTTTAAGGGAAAATAATCGAAAAGCATCAGACACAAGCATTTATATCTGAGGTGTGAGAGGAAGGTTCACCTTGGCAAAGGTTCGGGCAATCACAGCTACTTATCACTGCCGCTGTGTCCCCTCCCACCTTGGCAACAGGGAAAGCAAAATCCAGGCCTCATATCATTTGCTTTTGATGTGAATTCTGTCAAATAGAAAGGGGTCATTGAGTTAGCCTTCCAAATTGAGAGAGGAGGGAGAGCAGCAGCAGCCAGAAATACTTTGTGGTGCAAAGTATGCAGCCTGTGAAGGGGAAATACTTTACTTAAAAAAAAAAGAAGAAGAAGAAAGATAGATAGATAGATAGATAGATAGATAGATAGATAGATAGATAGATAGATAACCACTGCAGACAAACGCAGACTTGAGGACTGTAGCCTTGATTCTTTTCATTGCGAATACGGAGCTTCAAAGAAAAGTAATACACCTCTGTTACCTCTCCTAATTTATTCTCTGTTCAAGACTAAAGAGCAAGCATATTATTTTTTTCCTCAAGAGCAGAGCCTTTGCCAGAAAGGTCTTTCATGAAAGAGAAATCTTTGTGTGCCCACGTGAGCTGAATGGTTCTGTCCCTCCTGCTCCCTGTAGTGAGGACACCCTGTTCTCTGCTCCCCCTTCCCCATAGAACATGCCTTTAGGGGTACACATACCTTTAACTCCTTGGCAAAGGAGTATTTCCTTACCTGTCTGAAGATCCACTCTGTCGGTGGTGGAGACCTGGCAAGCATCCATCCTGTAGACCACCAGCCAGAAATGCCCCCTTGCCTCAGAACATGGGCTGACCCAGCCAGAGGCTCTACACGTACCTAGGAGGGAAAGGTATGCAGAACAGGTCTGTTAAGATGCCATAACAACATACCACAAGCTGGGGGGCTTCAAACAACAAACACTTATTGTCTCACAGTTCTTGAGGCCTACAGAGGTCCAAAATCAAAGTACCAACAGGCATGCATCTTCTAAAACCGTTGGGGACAATCCTTCCTTGCCTCTCCTAGCTTCTGGTGTTTGCTGGTGATTCTGGGCATTTCCTTTTTTTCCTCTTGTTTTTTTTAAGATTCCAATTATTTATTTCAAAGAGAAAGAGAACACAAGCAGGGTGAGGGGCAGAGGGAGAAGCAGACTCCCCACTGAGCAGGGAGGCCAATGCGGGGCTCTGTTCCAGGACCCTGGCATCATGACCTGAGCCAAAGGCAAATGCTTCACCAACTGAACCACCCAGGTGCCCTGATTCTGGGCATTTCTTGATATGCAGATGCATTGCTCCAATCTCTGCCTTCATCATCAAAGGGTCAGCTTTGCCCTGTGTCTCTCTCTTCTTATGAGAACACCAGTCATATTGGATTTAGGGCCCACCTTACTCCAGTATGATGTTTCTTAACTTACCTGGTTATATCTGCAGCCACCCTATTTCCAAATAAGATCACATTCTAGATCACATACTAGAATTTAGAACATCAACATATTTTTGGAGGGACATAATTTAATGCATATAAAATTTGGGTAGCTAGCTCCACCTACCCGACCATTCCCCTGTGTGCCAACTTCATTCTACTGCTCTCATATGACCGGACAAAATTGAACAAGATCAGATATTTCCATCAAACCCTGAAAAGCAAGAGTATTTCAGTTACATGTTAAGCTCCTTGATTTACATTTATCCTTTCAACAGAAATATGGAGCACTTTTCTGCACCAAGCTCCAAGTGGTCCCTGCCTTCATGGTACTTATAGCCTAGTTGGGACAGTTTCATTCAGTAAGCCCATGCACAAGTGCTAAGAAAGGGAGAGCTCAGGGCATCATGGAGGCATGGAATGGGGATGTCGCTGCATCTTAGGACAGCTAGAAAAGGCCACCCTGGTAAGTAAGCTTGGGCTGAGACCTGAAGGAAGAGTTAGCAATAGTCCTACTAAGAGGCAGAGAATCCAGTTTCAGAAATGATGCAAGTAAATTAAATTAACTGTCAAAAATAAAATTCAGTTGTGTAAACAAAAGAGATACTTCTTTAGGGCATCCAGGTGGCTCAGTCAATGAAGCATCCCATTCTTGCTTTCTAGTCAGGTCATGATCTCAGTTGTGGGTTTGAGCCCCATGTTGGGCTAGCACTCAGCACAGAGTCTACTTGTCCCTCTCCCTCTGCTCTTCCCCCCATTCATTCTCTCTTTCTCTCAAATAAGTAAATACAATCTTTTTTTTTAAAAAGAGAAAGATGCTTCTTTATCTCTTGGGTGACAGTCCCCATAAGAGATATAGGACTCCCTGTGGCTCTGTATTGAAAGAAACACAGAACCTTGGGTTTTGTTACTTGGCTCTTCCTCAAATGTACCCTCCTCCACAGAGGTAAAGAAAGCTTCCAGCACATCTACGCCTCAGCCCGAGGGAGAAAGAAAGAGAAAGAGCGGGCACACCCCTTTCCTTTAAAGGGAAAAACCCAGAAATTGCTTCACTTTTGCTTATATCCCAATGACCAGCTCCAGTCACAGGGTGCTTGTTTTGAAGAAGACAAAGAGGGACAGATGACAAAGGTCCTGAATGCAGTTCTCATTCAGGTCCTATGTGCAAAACAGGTATTGAACCATTAACCAGGGTTGGTCGAGTTAATATGCAGACGGATGAGGGACTGATGTCGGCTACACTGGATCGGCTCCTTTCAAAGTGAAGAACGCAGACAATCCAGTCGCTTGGTGAAAAGAGAGTTAAGCAAGACCATGAACCCTGACCCCCCCAGCCATGGAGTGGCTGGGCAAAGAGTTGAGGTGAGAGTTGACAGCCTGAGACCAAGTCCCAGCAGAGGACTTTCCTTTCCACAGCCTCTCCCGTGATTCTCTGGAGTGCATTTTCTCTGCCACCTGGATGGCTTTTACTGTGTCTGTGCGTGTGTGCGTGCATGCACACAGTTTTGCAAACTGCAAAGTGGTTATGAAAGTTTAAAATTTTCTATTAAATCTGATATAAAACTAAGTCTAGGCTGCGTCTGCAAACATCCACTAAATCAGACACTGCTGTCAAAAATTATTTTTCCATCTCTGTCTCCATGATCGGGGAAAAGCATTTGTTTGGTTTTGTGGGTGGACCCTTTACCGCGCTACAAACAGTTGATTGAGTGGCTCTGCCTCCCCAGGCTCTTGTCTTGTCTTCCAAGTGAGCCCTGTGTTCTTGCCTTCAGGCTGTCACTTCATTAGTCACTTACATATGGCATTTTGAAGGCATGCTAATTGAGGGACTTTACTGCTGGCTTCTAACTAATCATTCTGACAGAGACAGTCTCCTCCGCGAAGGAGGAGGTAGAACCCACACGCTTTGGCTTCTCCGTGAACGTGCATCACTCGGTCTCGCCCCAAGACCTTGCAGGCAGAGTCAACCCAAAAAAAGACATGCGACGAAGTTATCAGTGTCCCTCCTCAGCCCTTTCTGCACTTCCTCTAGAGAGAGGACCTACCGCCTCCTTATTCACTGTAATAGACTACTCTGCCCTGCATTCCTCCTTGATCCTTCTATTTGTCTGTCTATCCAATATCAAGTGAGGAAACAAAACACTGAGCTACGGAGCGAGTGACTTCTCTCGGGAGAGGCACAATACGGTGATGATGAGGAACTCGGGCTCTGGGGCCAGACTTCTTCTGGAGCTTGAATTGCAGCTCCACCACTTGCTAGATGTCTGATGCTGGGCAAATCGCTTAAACCTCTCTGAGGATGGATTTTTTCAGTGGTCAAAGGGGATAACAATGGGACCAGCCTCACTGAGCCGCTTTGAAGTACATGTCTTCAGCCAGTGCTCCAGTCCTGCTAGGTGAGGACACTGAGGCACAGAGAGACTGAAGGATGTCCCAAGTCTTCACCCTAGTGCACTGTTCCCCGAGAGCATCTGTTTCTCAAATTCACACCACACAGTTGGAACCCTCCCTGCTTTGCAGCGATGGAAACCATTCTTCCAACAGTGTCCAACCGGGTCTAGTAGAGTCAACCCAAAATGACCCCTTGATGTTCTCTCATGTCCTATATCTGGTTCACAGAGCTCTCCTGAAAGCCTGGGGCAAGGAAGCGCATGTGTCGCCTGGCAAAATCTGGTGTCGCCCTCCACCCCAAACATGCACAGAAAACTAAAAGGACCGAATCATTTCACAGACTTAGTAACCGGCTACCTACCTCTCAGTGTTTGACTCAATAACTACACCTAAACATAGCCAATGACATCTCTCAAAAGTGAAGAGATCTACACAGATGAATAGACTGGCCGATTCCTGCAATGTGAGTTCTTTGTACCAAGAACCCACCCCAAAGTAGTTCTCTCCGATCTGCCACACATCCCCATAGTCTTCGTGGCCATGGACACTCCTTATTTCTGTCCATTTCTCTCCTCTCTTCAGCCTGACTAGAGGAAGTAAATATTTTTGTCATTGTATGGTAATTTCTGGCCTCTGGTTCTCTTGATACTACATTAAGTTGGAATTTTGAACAGCTACCTTCTTTCTGGGGCTAAATGCCACCACAGTAACAGATGGGCGAACAGAACTGAGGAGGTTCTGAGGGAATTGGATGCCCAGCTTAAAGTAATTGGAAGCAGTATGGCAGGAGCCATTGGAACTCAAATGAATCCAGAACTTGGTGTTAGCATAATCAGCATCAAGCAAAGAAGTGAGGAGTTCCTGCAGAGCCTGGAGGGAAGCCTGCATGTAATAGTTTGAGCTTTAAAAGCTTTTCCTTCCCTTGAAAACGCTGTCATCCTTGGGCTAATAAACCAAATCTCGACAATTCAACAAGGAAATATGCCAGAAATGTCATAATAACGACAGTCTAGGAATCTCTGCGTTAATAATTCATAGATTTGATACCTACAAGGATAAAAAATATATAAGTATAATAAACCTAGTTACTATTATATAGCCCATTTTAAATATTGCCATTTATTTTTTTTACGATTATGCTGCCCTGATTTTTTTGTATGACTATAGTCACTTTACTGACAAACTAAAGTACAAAAAGTATAAATAATCTAAGTTCCTTTTCTTAAAGGAAGGCGAGAAAGAAGGAAGCAGTAAAGGAAGGGAAACAATAAAATCTGTGTTGGAAATGAGTGTACCAAAAGTGGTTTTGATTTTTTTTTATTTAATTTCTTTTCAGTGTAACAGAATTCATTGTTTATGCACCACACCCAGTGCTCCATGCAATACGTGCCCTCCATAAAACCCACCACCAGTCTCCCCCAACCTCCCACCCCCGCCCCTCCAAAACCCTCAGAATGTTTTTCAGAGTCCACAGTCTCTCATGGTTCATCTCCCCCTCCAATTTCCCCCAACTCCCTTCCCCTCTCCATCTCCCCATGTCCTCTGTGTTATTTGTATGTAGTTTTGATTTTTAAGATCCTTTTTGAATAGTGTGTTAATTTTTAAAGCCCTCAGCCCCTTTTCCTTTTCCTTCATGTCTCACTTCCAGAGCCCTCACACCTGGACTCTGTCTTGGTGATGACTCAGGTGATCACCCAGAACTAACTAATGGCCTCTTCCTCGCTGAGGAACTGCCTTCCCCTTCCATCCACCCCAGCGTCCCTTCAACATTCAGTTTCCTCCTATATTTTTACTTTTTATTCTTATTTGCATAGTCCGATTCTTTTATTTCTTGGGGTTCACTGTCAGAAATTCCACCTTGGTCTCCACTCTTTTCTCTATTCCTTCCTGAACATGCCTTGAATTCTATTTAAACTTTGCAGTAATCAGTGACTCCAGCAGCTTTCCCCTCGCTTAGGACAAAATTCAGAGTCCTTCCCACATTCTGACCTTCTGTCCTTGTCCCTTTCATTTCCACTTGTTGGCAGTGCTCCAGCCCCACCGGGTCCCTCTCGATGTCCTTAAATGAGCCAGAGCTGTCCTCTCTTTAAGGTCTTTACCGTCCCTTCCTGGGACATCTTTCCATGATTTTTGCATGTCTATCTAACCCTCTCTCCCCTCGGACTCTGTTCATGCATTGCCTCCCGAGACAGGTCTATCCCTTCCCCCATGGTGACACAGCCCAGCCCATATCCAGTCCAATTTGCTTCATCAGATTTGTAACCAACTAGAACTAGACTGTGTATCAAATTGCCTTATTGTTTGTCTTCCCTTCCCACTATTTCCTGGAGACAGGGAACTCATCTGTTTTATTCATGGAAGTTTAGTAGGCATTCAGTAAATACTTGCTTAAAGGATGGAGATGAAGGAAGATAGGAGGGCAATGAGAAGGAAGGGAGGGAAGGAAAGGGGGGAATATGACCCATTCATTTACTGAGCATACACATGTGGACCTCTCCTAACACCAGCTGCCATGCTGGATTCAGGTTTCAGGGAAGGAGGAGTACAAACTTCTCACAGCAGGCCTTAAAGACATACTTTTTTTTGAATGAATGAGACATAGGCCTAGTCCCTACCCCATAAGTAAATTTTATATATATCGCATTAGTGGTCAATACTTAATATCATTCAACTAACCTTTGTTTGTAGTTGTGAGCCTAAAGCATTGTTTTACCTAAGTAACCGTCAAAACCTGAGTAAGATGCACTATAAAATCATAGAACCTCAGAATATAGTCTAAAATCCTTTTGCTGGCCTTCGGGGCCTGTGTCAGTACCTTCTCAGCACACACCCTTTGTTCCGAAGCTTCCTTTCCCATGAGCATCTGTTGTCTGGTTGGCTCAGGGGTGACTGGATGGCAGCAGGGAAGAGTAGATGGCCAGTGGGTTCTGACATTGGGCAGACCTGGGTGAGAGTCCCCAGCCCTTCATTCAGCGGCTGTATCACTGGTGCTCTACGGCCCACTGTCTTCCTCTGTGAAAGAGCCAAGCAATAGTCCTTAACTCAGAAGTGCCTTGAGGATTAAACATTCCCCATGTACGGCCCTTCACACAGGCTTGTCACAGCCAACGGTCCATAAACATCAGGCCTTCTTCCTGCCATTGCCTCTCACCCAGAATATCCTCCTCCTTCCCTGTCACTTAATTATCCACACCCCGCCATCACCAGCACCCCGGGCCTCCATGAAGCTGACTTCCACCTCCTCTGAACTGTCACTTACACACTGATGTTTATTGTTTTAAGTATGAGCTCTCCTTAGTTCAGCTATAAGTTCTCGAGGGGAAAATCAGGTCATGGCAGCAGAGTGCAGTTTCTCAAAAAATCCTTTGATTGATGAGAAGTGCGTATTCTCATGTTGAAAAATTTGAAGGCACAGTTTGTGCTGCTTGGTGCTTTAAATTCATACGAAATATGTCTGTAATGTTATATAAATTCTAGACTCCTACATTTAATCAAAGTCTTAATCATAATGAGCAGCATTTATGAAAGGGCAATTAACAGATTCCCAAAAGAACTGGAAATAGTAAATTGCTAATAGCATCCCTGAGGTTTCGCTTTTTGTGCCCATAAATTAAGTACGTAATAACAGAGGCAGTGTGAACCCAAAAGGGCACGAGTGTGAAAGGCAGAGACTTACGTCTTGATTCTTGTCCTGCCAACATGTGGCCCTGGGCCGCGACTTCTCTACTCTGTGTCCTCTAGCTCATCTTGTATGTGAAAAATTGTATTCACTTAAAGATGGTCAGAATGTGTTCCTAAATTCTCAGGGCTGCATGGATGCCATTTAATAACTTCATTTTTAAATGTAGTTTGAATTATAAAGTATAACAGAAACAACATACACACACATTACAGAAGCTAAAATGAATGATGTTGTGTAAACTTGGACTTACGTTTTGGTTTCATGAAGAGCATCCTGAAATTGCAAAATGAGTTCTTTAAAAGAACTCTCCCTATTCTGGGGCACCTGGGTGGCTCAGATGGTTAAGCTTCTGCCTTCAGCTCAGGTCATGATCTCAGGGTCCTGGGAGGGTTATTGTATCAAGCAATAGAAGTATCGCTTTCTAACTAATTCATCACAGGTAGGAAGCTCTGTCTCATGTATCCTGCACCGGAAATTTAGAAGCCCTCATCCTCCTTGAAACATTGACCCCACCCTGTGTACATTACGGTGGCTTGGGGGAAAATGCAAAGTGGCCGGTGAATTTTAAACAAATGTATTTTAATTATGATACATAGAAATATTCTCTTATAACTGCATTTGTTACTATTTACAACTATTATATTAGGAAACCAGCCTGGTTTAAGTGTTCATGTTGTCCATTATAGAATACACGCAAGAGCAGAAATTAATTAGAAAGAGGGGAATAGGGAAACAGGACACAGGTTTTAGTTTAAAGAAAGAATTAATGGGGAAATTACAAGAATTAGCTGATGGAGACACCTTTACACAGTTTTTATCATCCACCAAGCAGTAGTATAACCAGGAAATAAAAAGTGCTCTCTGCCTACCTCTCCTAGCCTACTGAACTGAGTCAAATTTATTTCATGAAAAGACCTGAGGCTGTAGTCCTTTGAGTGGCTAACTCAGTTCATAATAGACTTCCAAATACATTAACAGATTTGTTATAGCATAAAGGTTGATCTACCGAAAATGTCATACTCGCCTATGCAAATTTATTCTTAAAGCCCGGATTTGGCAAATGTGTGTGGCCTGGTGAAATTACCCATAAGCCAGTCTAGTGGTTCTTTTCCCACTTGTGCTAGTATGGCCTGAGTTTTCCCTCAAGGAGATAAAGAACCAGTCAGATCCAAGAAACTGGTCGGCCATGGAACCAAGTGGCCAAGAGCAGAGAGCCTTATGTCAGACAAGTGGTTCTCAGCTGTGGCCATTTTGTCTCCCAGAGGACATCTGCAGGGATGCTGCTGGAATCTAGTGGATAGAGGCCAGAGATGCTGCTGAACCTCTTGCCATGTACAGGACAGCTCCCACAGAGAAGACCTGTCCTACCCCAAGCATCTCTGGTACCAAAGTTGAGAAGCCCTGGGTCGGGCCTCCTGCGTCCTGGTCTGACTCTCTCTGTCCCACCAGCTTATTTGGGAAAGCTGCCTGAGCTTCACAGACCCCAGTCATTTCATCTCTAAAAGGAGAAAACCCCAAGACTATCTCACAGGCCAGGGTTATTCTGGCAGTCAGACTGACAGATATCTCCTGAGCCTTCAGGATGCTTACAGCTTGACCTGTAATATGCTCAGTGCCTATCAGTCAGTATCGGAAATGATAAGAATGATACAAATAACAAGGACAAAGCCACTCTGCAGACCTGCTGAAGACCTGGGGCTTTACAGTGTTTTCAGCATCACAATAGGATTGTGGTTTGAAAGCCAATTACAGGCATTCAGAAGATGGCCATGTGCTAGAGCCAGAAAACTTTTCTTCACTAAAATCCTGCTGTGACCTTAATATGCCACTCCCAAGCCCTACGGGGTGA
>RCUC01166635.1:0-23297 GCA_003697995.1 Taxidea taxus jeffersonii
TGTGACTGAACTTGGGAAGGGTATACTGAGAACCAAAGATTTGCTCTGTGGACTCGAAGCAGGGAGCGATCACGTCTGGGTTTTGAGGGACAGTTTAGAGAAGGTAAGGGAGGGAGGGCATTTCAGGGCGAGAGAAGAACATGAAATTGCTGGAGTGGCTAAGTGGGAGGACTGTGCCTGGGAAGAAGGCTCTGGTGTTCTTTGGGTTCGGCTGGGTGCAACTAGGGAGCTGGGGGTGACCTGGAAAGGGGGGCGGTGCAGGCCTTGAGTTCTGGCGTGTGCTGGCACCTCTGCAGGACTTCTCAGGACCTGAAGGATTGGGTTGGACCTCTGGCCTCCAAGAGCGTATCAGATGACTGGGTTCCCCCCAGCTTACCCTTTGGCGTCTGTGTCAGAGACAGAGTGTGGGACTGAATGCCTCATGGCCTGGATTCCAGGGAGCATTTCCTTGGTTAAAAACATGTATTGAGCAACTTAAAGGTATCACAATCTGTGACTAGAGAGACACCTAAAGGTTGCTCACTGGCTAACGCTCTTATCTGTATGTTGGGCTGTTGGTGCTTGCTGCCAGGGAACACTGGGTAGGTGGTGGGGATGAAGGCCTGGCCAGAGGGAGTCAGGGCTTAGCAAAGAGCCAGCACTGTGGTCTGACAGAGTTTCTTTGGCCCCAAACTGCTGCCTGGCAGGGTACCCAAGTCCTGCTTTCTAGGTTTTGGGAACTGAGCTAAGCAACTGAAGAAATCAACAAATCATCACCAGATCAGGTCCTTGATAAGGTATGATGAAGCATGACATATGAAGGAGGAAACAGAAGTTAATCATCCCACCTCAACCTTAGCCCCCTGAAATTGTATCATTTATGAATGAGATTTTACTTTTCAGAAATGGAAAATTCCTTTTCAGTGAACATTGGGGTATACCCTCCTTAGTATCTCCTGCCTGGGTGTGGTCAGGGCTGGGGGTTGGAGGCCAGCCTTTAGGAGGTGAGGTTGAACATGCTGGTCTTTCCTTCTGAGCCAGCACTAAGGCCGAGTGTGGAAGATGGGTGACATGAATGGGCTGCCTGGGAGAGAGCCCCAAAGCCATAAGCAGTCGACACCCCAACTTCTCCTTCCTTCAGCCACAAAACCAAGGATGTCACACCAAACCTGGGACAAACTTGGATCCTGCTCTCCCTGTGGATGTTTGGGTCATTGATCAGAGAAAGATGGACCAGCTTTTGTCATAGATGGACTTTTTGTTAGGCTGGTTATCATATTACTCTGATTTCAGATATCAGAAAATTATAGCAAAGACTAAATGTTTTATAACCATTTCTTCTTGGGATCAGACTCTCCAGGTTTTAGGCCAGTCCCCAGAGATACCGCCTTCTGAACTAGTGTCCCTGTGTGAGAAATGATACCCACCCAGGCTCTGTTGGGTCTGTGTTTGCCAGGACCTGGATTCCAGGGGCCATGTGTGTCCTCATCCATCTTTCTGTGAAACTGGGCCAGTGATACATTGACCTGATTTCTGATGATCTTCAACTACTCACAGTGGAATCAGCTACAGTCAGGCCAGGATGGGGCTGAGCAGGAAGAAGCCCAACCTGGGAGTCCAGGGAGCAGAAGCGAAGGGTCAGGACCAAGGAGGAGTGGGCAAAAACCACTGAGGGCCAGGCTCCGAGTGGTCAGAGGTCAGCAAGAGCAGCCCTGCTTATGAGTTTGGCACAGAGGTGCCCCTTAGCCCTGACCATTAGTCCTGAACCTATGAGCAGTATTTGTAGCCAAAAGAAGGTTGGAGTCCCCCCCGCCGCCCCCCGCCACTGCCCCACAGTGCTGCTGACTGTGTAGCAATAGCCCATTGTTATTTCTCTTTTACAAAAGAGGACGTTGAGGTGAAGGTGATTTAATGACCTGCCAAGGCTAATTAGCCGGTGAGTGCAGGGCCAGGGATTCAACCCCAGGCTCACTAGCTCCACGCCGAGTTCAGTGTCAATGATGCCATCGGCGACCTTGGGGATGGGCTTTGCTCTTGCCCGGGTGGCCCTGGGTTGACATACATTTGATCTTGCTAGAGAAATTGCCCATCTTCTCAACCTTTGGAAAGTTTGAGAAGTGGCACTGCAAAGCTGTATCTCAAGGGCATGTCTCCCCATTTGCCGAATTTTTTAGGAGATGTTTAACTTTCTTTTTTTATAGCAGGCTTTCTTGCCCAGTTATGGGAAACCGATAATTGCCTGCCTCTATCTTGGCTGTCTTCCACCCCTCCGAAAACTCAGCTGCTCCTTGAAGTCTTCCTTTGACTATCATGGGGGCCATACATCTGTAGTCAGAGCCAGATGGCAGGGCTGGACCAGGCAACACAGGGTGGCTTTTCCAAGGCCACCCCCGTGCAGCCCCGTCACCAGCCCAAGGCTGCTGGGAAGTGAGTGGGGACACCAATGTGTTCCCCAAGGAGGGAGATGGCGGTAGGGGAAGGGGAACTGTGGTCAGTGGCTGTTTGGCCCGGGCCACCCAGTCTTTGTCCTGCCTGGACAGATGTCCAAACTTGGGTATCCGACAAATCCTGGTGTCTTGGCTAGCTTTGCTTTAGGAGCCTGGAGTCAAGGAGGCCTTTCATAAAGGTAATTTGTGTTGTGGTTACACGAATATAACTGTGTTGTGGTTGGGTGGGCCGGTGCTAGAGTCTAATGGCCGGGGCTCATTAGTGGGCCATGCGACTGGGGCCACTTTCAGCAGGATGGGCTACCTAACTCGTGGGGACCAGTGCTGAAAATTTGAGGTCCCTTGCTGAAAAATTGCTAAGAAGATGTGGCGTATAGGGACAATGGAATAATATTCAGCCATCAAAAAGAATGGAATCTTGCCCTTTGCAACTATGTGGGTGGAACTAGAGGGTATTATGCTAAGCGACATAAGGCAGAGAAAGATAAATATTGTATGATCTTAGTCATATGTGGAATTTAAGAAACAGAACAGAGGAACATAGGGGAAGAGAAAGGAAAATAAGATAAAAACAGAGAGGGAGACAAACCATAGAGATTCTTAACCCTGGGAAACAAACTGAGGGTTGCTGGAGGAGAGGTGGGGGCATGGGGTAACTGGGAGATGAGCAGTAAGGAGGGCACAGGATGAAATGAGGTAGGTGCCATATGCAATGAGGAATCACTGACCTCTACCTCTGAAACTAATAATACTCTATATGTTAATTAATTGAATTTAAATAAGAAGAACAATTACTGAGGATTTGAAGATGGTGATGGAAGAGCATTAGGCCAAGCCTGGGGACCTATGGGCCTGCTTAGTTTGTATGTCACGCCTCAGGTGCCTCATCTGCGATGTGGAGATAATAATCACATATCCTGCAAGGGCTTGTCGCAAGGTTTCAGCAGTAGGCCACACGGTGAGGGCTTGATAAAGTTAGTGTCTCTAAGTGCCGTGTCAGAAATTGACAGCCTTGTTTTGGGTCATGGGCAGAGGGTTGTGGAAGGCAGCGGGACCCTCAAGCAATGGCTCAGCTGAAGGAACACTTCGGGCTTTGTTCTCTGCTCTCACCTGCTTGTGGTTGGGACTTTCATTTTTGCCAAGAACAGAAGCCACCTTTGAGGGAGCGGGAGGCTTCTCACAGGTGTGCAGGCCGTGCCCCGTGTTCCGCAAGCTGTGCGCTGGGCGGCGGCCAGGAGAAACGGATGCTGGTTTTTTGCTGTATTCATTTTTAATTTGCTGAAAAAAGCCAATTCCTGACATCATGGAATTTCTAAAGATTTTACTATGCCTCTCTGAAAAAATATGAGCATTTTCTTTGTGTTTTTTTAAAGATTTATTTATTTATTTTAGAGAGAGAGAGAGAGAAGGAGGAAAAGAGAGAGTGTAGGTGGGGGGAGAGAGAGGAGAAGGGAGAGAGAATCCCAAGCAGACTCCCCAGCTGAGGTAGAGCCTGACGTGGGGTTCAGTCATATCACCCTGATCACACCTAAGCTGAAACCAAGAGTTGGACGCCCAACCAACTGAGCCACCCAGAAGCCCTAAGGACATTTTCTTATATAGCCACAGTCACATTATTATAGACATTGAGTTAATTTTTTTTTTAACAGCATTTTATGGAAAGTTTAGCTAAATATTTGGGGGGAGGTAAAGTGATAGTATAGCTTTGCTGGGATGAAGGGCTGTTATCCAGATTCTAACTCTGCATGCTTGTTTATATTTCATTGCCATTCATAGGAGGTAGTGGCTCCTAATTTTGGTAAGAAAGATCTTGCCTCATTGCCCCAGTGGGTGAGAATGAAAACCACTTCCCAGGAGGAGACTCTGTGTCTGATTTTCTCTCCTGGGTCCTTATCTCTTTTTCACGTAACCCATACCAGGGACCTCCTAACGAGTTTCCTGGCCTTTGGAAAAACACCCCCCCCCCCACCGGCCCATCCTCCACAAACCACGAAAGAGGTTGACGATGTCACCTGGACCGTGAGAATGTCCCCTAGACTCATCATTCACTTAATAAAACCTTTCAAAACCTCCCCAGTGCCTTCAGCAGAGATCAGCTGGCTATCTTTGTCTCTATGGCCCATGAGCTGAAGATGGTTTATATATCTTTCAGTGGCTGGAAAAAAAAACAAAAAGAAGGGTATTATTTCTTGACACATGAAAATCATGACAAATTCAAATTTCAGTGTCTATAAATAAAGTTTTATTGGAATATAGCCACGTGCATTCATTTTCATATTTTCTGTGTCTGCTTTCATGTAACAATGGCGCTTGGGCAGTTGCCCAGATCAGTTACGGAAAAGTTTGCTGACACCCAAGCTGTAAGATAAAATTCATGCTTTTTTGGCATGGCATCTAAGGCTTCAGTCCCTGCCTCCTGACTGCCTCCCCACCCCACCTCACTTTTCTTACCCTTTAGCTCTTAGGAACTCCCGGCTGCTTCTGTCTCCTGCATGGGCCATTTTCACTTCTGTTCCTTCTCTTCTCTCCATCCTTTCTCCTTCCTGGGCTAGATGTCAGACTCCTTTCTGCAGAAATCATCTCCTCCACGAAGCCTTCCAGGGCCACCTCTCTGGTTTAGTGGTTCCCTGCCTTGGGATTCACTGTTTAGATAGAAAAAGTAGAGAGAAGCCCAGAGGTTTTGAGAACTTGGGAGCCAGATGCTCAGCACAGCGGGAGCAGGGCCTGGGGTGGAAATGGTTCAGCCAGTCAGGAGATATGGATGGTATGGCTGGTCCACACCATGTACTCTAGAGATGGAGAACACAGACTTGGGCTCTGTCCCTTTGAGGCTAACATTCCATTGGGGGAGACAATGTAGCCATTAACACATAAGTAAGAAAGAGTTTCCAGTCCTCATTGGTGCTCTGGAAGGGGGGTAGGAATGATGGAGGGGTGAGTTGTCTAGATCAGGA
This sequence comes from Taxidea taxus jeffersonii, assembly GCA_003697995.1. Classification (NCBI taxonomy): domain Eukaryota; kingdom Metazoa; phylum Chordata; class Mammalia; order Carnivora; family Mustelidae; genus Taxidea; species Taxidea taxus. The sequence goes on from RCUC01166635.1 coordinate 5,381, forward strand.
GGCCAGAAAGGCCATCAAGGAGATGACATCTAAGTCCTGAATGAGCAGAGCACTGGCAGCCAGAAGCCCTGGAGTGACAGGGAAGGATGAGCTCTCCTAAAACCGTCTCTTCCTTTCCCTCTTCAGCCTCGAGGAGATGGCGAGAGGCCATGCTTCTCTCCTCCCCAGGCCCACAGTGCAGTGGCCTGAGAAGTCACAGCAGGCTCTCAGGTCAGAGCTCTCCCTGGTGGGTGGGTGGTACCTTCCCCAGGCCCTTGTCTAGAGCTTCCTGACATCTATCCCAACCCCAGGACATCCCCAGAAGCCCCCTGTTGAGTTCTGCAAAATGGCTGGGAGGAACTTCAGCAATGGACCCATCTGGCCACTTCATTTCAAGAGGCAAAACCAAAAGCCAGAGAAGTAGAGTCCCTTGGCCACTGGGCTGATCAGAGGCAGAGCCAGGACCAGACTCCTGGTTCCTTGACCCTCAAAGAAAGGGATCACTCATCTTCTTTTGACTTGATTGGGGGATATCAGGAGAAATCAGCCCCCAGAATTGAGCTAAGGCTACTAGAGGCCATTGGGAAACCCTTGGATCAAGGTACCATCCAAGAGAAAGGCTGACTGGCTGGGACTCCTGTGAACCAGAACTGCTCTTTGCCGGAGGTTCAGAGGCACTGTGCAAGGCTGTCACCTCTAATCCCATTGGCTTAATTTAGCTGCAGTCGTGGGGGAGGCTGTGCTAATTATAGCCAGTTGGCCATGCTGGGAGCTATAAATAGGGAGGGAGGCACCTGTTTGGTCATTAGTAGGCATTTATCAAGGCACCTACAAAGGATTCAGTGATGGCGCTGGGCCTGGCATGGGCACAGACAGCACCTAGAAGCCTTGAACTGGGCTCTGAACTGGTAGGTTAGTCAGAGGAAGCCACTGTGAGCAGTAGAGTGGAGCATCAAGAGCATGGCTTGGGAACAAGGCTGTCAGAGCTCCAATCCCGGCTTTTCACAGCTGTGCGCCCTTGGGAAAGTTGCTGGAACTCTCTTCCTTCAGTTTCCCATCTATGAAATGGAGGAATTAATATCTACCTAATAAGGATGTTGTAAGATTAAAGAGATACGTGCACATATGTATGCTCATTTGACAGATATATTTATGTATTATAATCATATAATTACATATTCTGTTATATAATTATATATACATAATTTACATGTATATATATATATATATTAGAATAGCCCAGTACCTTGAGTCAACTGAAATTGTTTGTTATTTATTAGTGCACAAGGACAGCTCCAGAAGCAACCTGCCCCTGAGTGACCATCTTGCACAGAAACCTTGATCTTGGAAGAACGTTGGATCTAGGTGCCTCCCAGCCTCCAATGGGACAGGACTGAGTGGCAGTTGAAAGTATAGCCTTTCCAACCTGGGACTTCAATTTTAGCTGTCCTACTCCCTGTTAGGCATGTTACTTCCCATCTTGTCTCCATTCTTCATCTGTAAAATGGGCCACCACAGTAATGAGCATTTGGTAGGGTTAAAGAGATAACACACCTGTAGAGCACTTTATTTTTTATTTTATTTTTAAAAAGATTTTACTTATTTATTTGACAATCAAAGATCACAAATAGGCAGAGAGGCAGGCAGAGAGAGAGAAGCAGGCTCCCTGCTAGGCAGAGAGCCCGAGTTGGGGCTCGACCCCAGGACCCTGGGATTATGACCCGAGCCTAAGGCAGAGGCTTTAACCCACTGAGCCACCTAGGCGCCCCTGTAGAGCACTTAAGAGCACAATGTATAGCACACAGTAGTGTGAGACAATGTAAGTATTGTTAACCCTCTTCTCGTCTGCCTTTGGCAGCACCTCTAGGCCGATGTTGCTCTCCTACCTGGGCCTGTACCCTAGAGGGCAGAGGGCTGTTCTGAGATGCCCTGGCCTGAAGATGGGTGGCCGGGGCTTCTTCCCTCGCAATCCTCTTGTTCCAACTCTTAGTGTCCCTTCTCTGGAGCTCTCATGACACCCCCTCTTACAGGAATGCTATTTCTTCCTGTGCCTCGGCCCCCGGGTCCCCAGACACAGCACGTGGTAGGCATCCAGGAAGCACACCCCTTGTGGAGACCTGTGTTTGCCGTGACAGGGGAAGAAGAGATAAAGGGACAGGAACTATGGGATTTGTATGGAGAGAAGCCAAGGGTGCAGGGAAGGACGAGATACCTAGGACATCTCCTGGGACAGAGGCACGTTCGCCTTCTCCTGTGCCACAGAGCAAGGACGTCAGAGTGGGAGTGTCAGGAAGGCAAATCTCTGTTAGGGAAGGGGCAGGTTCCCTGGACCTACCCCCGCCTGCCGTGAGAAGCATGTGAAGAACGTGGCCCTGGGTGTTAGGCATGGTGGTCTGGGCTTGCTGCCCCAAGCATGGTTAGAGGACCAGCAGCATGGATCCCACCCCAGACCTGCTGAGGCCAGATCTGAAGTTCAGCCAGTGCGTGTGGAAGCTGGGGAGCTCGGCTCTAGGGCAGTGCTTCCTAAGCAAGGAGTTCTTCTCAACCCAGAGCTGAGAAAACTAAGGCTTTTATGTAGGCTCTGAGTCCTGGATCTCAAAGTGCTATTGCTTTCACTAGACCACCAGGGAAGCACTGATTCTTTCCCTGGAGCAGCATCAGCCTGGAGGCTTGTTAGAAATCAGAAGCCCCCGGGGGGTGGGCAGTCCAGGTGGCTCTGGGGCACTGGGGAGATTGAGAACCGGGAGCGGGAGCACTGGCCCGCAGCCCCGGCTGCCCAGTGGAATCCCTTGGGAAGATAAACAAAGGAAATATCTGGGTCACTGGAGAGCATGTGCTCGTGGCAGCGACCCTGGGAAAGCCACAGGCTCCCCGGGTGATTCGAACCTGCAGACAGCATTGAGGACCAGTGCTTTAGGCTCGTGCAGTAATAAGCCTCAGTTTTCTCAGCTGTCAACTGGGGAGAACTGGGCAGAATAACCCCAGTTTGTGTGCCACAGGGAGCCTTTCACTGAGCTCCCTGGGACCTGGAGACGAGCCTAGGGAGGCGGGCCTCCATCTGTCATGAAAGGTGCTGCTGAGATTCCTGTGCGGGCAGAAATGGGATTGGATACCCGCAGCGGGCTGAGGGGTGGAATTAGAATGTGGCGGTTTGTGGATCCAAGTACTAAGTGCTGTAAAGTCGATACCCTGCTTGCTGCGATAGCTATGTTCTGGACAAGGCACTCACTAGCTCCTTGAGAGTCCAGTTCAGGAATTCTCCTTGCCCCCCTGCCACCGCCTGCCACACCTGCTCCCACCTACAGCAGGAGCCCCCCTGTAGTGGGACCCTTCTCTCTGTGTTGGGACACAGTGAAGTCTGCCGCATCCCAGGCTCCCTTGCGTTGGAATGGGGGGTTGTTGGGAGACTGGCCCCCTCATTCTGAACACTGGTGGTGGCAAGAATGAAGTTTAGAGAAATATTTACCCAGAATAATCCCTCTGCTATGCCACTGCCCGTCTCCCAGGAGGCTGGGTAACAAACACAGAGTTCTGGTCATAATTTATTGAGGGGATGAGCTGAGCTTTTCAAGGGCTAAGATGAGGCAGGAGGAGAAAGGGGGGTGGTTACGGTCTCCAGACCCAGGCTCTGCACCGACAGGATCGAGGGCTTCTGAAAGTAGCCATTGGCTCCAACCAGCAGGTGAAGCTGTATGTGCATTATAAATACTGGATTCAAAAGCATCATGAAACACCAGATGTGGAAAGTAATCCTGATTTAATTTTACAAACGAAATTACGTGGCGCTTACCAAGTGCCTGAGACTGTGTTAAATATTAATTCATGGGATCCTCATGACCATTATTTCTTCCATTTTACATGAGCATTTGCTCTTGGGGGGGGGGGCGTCTGTGATGGTCAACCTCTGCGTTTCACAAATGGAGAAACTGAGGCCCAGAGATAAGGTATGTGCCCAAGGGTTCGTAGTGAGTAAGCAGCAGAGACAAAGTGAGAAGTCAGGTCCTAGTCATTAAAGCACATCTTGAAAAACAAAGTGTTTAGCAAAACCTCTTCTTGATTTTCAGTCTGGGATGACTTTAATACAGAGAGGCCTGGATTATGTAACACTAGAAGAAATAATTTACAGGGTATTTGATTGGAAAGATTCACAAGAAATTCTTTTTTAAAGAAATTTAAATTCAGTTAATTAACATATAATGTATTATTGCTTTCAAAGGTAGAGTTTAGTGGTTCATCAGTTTTATATAATACCCAGTGCTCATTACATCACATGCCCTCCTTGATGTCCATCCCCTGGTTACCCCAACCTCCCACCTCCCTCTCCTCCAGCAGCCCTCAGTTTGTTTCCTATGCTTAAGAGACTCTGATGAGGGGTGCCTGGGTGGCTCAGTGGGTTAAACCTCTGCCTTCTGCTCAGGTCATGATCTCAGGGTCCTGGGATTGAGCCCCACATCGGGCTCTGTGCTCGGCAGGGAGCCTGCTTCCTCCTCTCTCTGCCTGCCTCTCTGCCTACTTGTGATCTCCCTCTCTGCCAAATAAATAAATAAAATCTTAAAAAAAAAAGGTCTCCTATGGATTGTCTCCCTCTCTGATTTCATCAAAAAAATTGCTTTATTTTTTCCTCTTTTCCCTTATGATCCTTTGTTTTGTTTCTTAAATTCCACATATCAGTGAGAACATATGATAATTGTCTTTCTCTGATTGGCTTATATCACTTAGCATAATACCCTCTAGTTCCATCCATGTTGTTGCAAATGGCAGATTTCCTTTTTGATGGCTGCATAATATTCCAGTGTGTGTGTGTGTGTGTGTGTGTGTGTGTGTGTGTGTGTGTGTGTATAATCACATCTTCTTTATCCATTCATCTGTTGATGGACATCTAGGTTCTTTCCGTAGTTTGGCTATTGTGGACATTGCTGCTATAAACATTCGGGTGCATGTGCCCCTTCGGATCACTACATTTGTATCTTTAGGGTAAATACCCAGTAGTGTGATTGCTGGGTCATAGGGTAGCTTTATTTTCAACTTTTTGAGGAACCTCCACGCTGTTTTCCAGAGTGGCTTTACCAGCTTGCATTCGCACCAACAGGGTTGCGAGGGTTCCCCTTTCTCTGCATCCTCGCCAACACCTGTCCTTTCCTGACTGGTTGGTTTTAGCCATTCTGACTGGTGTGAGGTGGTATCTCATTGTGGTTTTGATTTGTATTTCCCTGATGCTGAGTGATGTGGAACATTTTTTCATGTGTTTGTTGGCTATTTGGATGTCTTCTTTGGAGAAATGTCTGTTCATGGCTCCCATTTCTTGATTGGATTATTTGTTCTTTGGGCGTTGAGTTGGTAAGTTCTTTATAGATTTTGGATACTAGCCCTTTATCTGGTATGTCATGTGAAAACATATTCTCTCATTCTGCTGGTTGTGTTTTGATTTTTCAACTGTTTACTTTGCTGTACAAAAGTCGTTTGTCTTAAAGTCCCTATAGTTCATTTTTGCCTTTCACAAGAAATTCTTTAGTGAGTAAATTTGAAATGTTTTAGACCCACAGGAAGAAACACATTGGACATTGTGTATGTATGTGTATATATATCTGTGTATTATATATGCATGCCCACATGTATACATATATGTGTATATAACATACTAGATTACTTATATGTGTATATATGTGCGTATCTCTATATCTATCTATCTATATACCTATATATCACAGAACAAGAATTTATGAAACCATTCTTACCACATGGGGCAACTTGATGTATTGGATTTTTTCTACTCTATTTATCTTATTTCATACTCTATTAAGTAAATTTCATGATCAACCAATGGGCTAATGCCTGCCATTTGCAAATTACGGGTGGATCTGACTCCTCACACCGTCGGGAGGAAGCTGTGTCTTTGCTTCACATTGCACAGCACTCTTTCCCAGCTCTGAGACTAGAATCTGGCTGTACTGATTGCCAACATTCACCCTGCCCAAGCCTGACCATGGCACTTGAGACTTTGCTAGGGACATGTTGGGGCCATTTCCTGACGTGCTCTGTGGTGTTTTGCCTGCAAACCCATGGCTTCTGGGCTTGGCAAGGCTCAGGCTCTCTTTGGCCATCCCCTATCTCAATGCTTTGCTCCTTTTCCTGGTCACTGTTCTTTTCTTCTTCTGGGAACCAGAGCATGGATTTTGCAACTGAGTCGCCAACAGTTTTGGGTTGGGGATTTAAGAGTGAAGGGTTTGGAGAGAGAATCGATTGATCTGGTACCACAACACCTTGTTTACAACTTCCAAATCTCCAAAGCTCTGAAAAGTAAAGGTTTTCACATAATCTTGGTGTGTGTGTGTGTGTGTGTGTGTGTGTGTGTGTGTGTATGTGTCAAAGTCAAACCTGCTCCAAACTGATGTGAGGTTCTTGATGGTCTTTATTCATCCAGCTTAGTTCGGAGGATTGTGTGTCCCTGTAGAAACTGTAGTGTGTGTGGCCGTGATTTGTGGCCCCAGCCCAGAAGATTCACCTGATTAGTTTTCTAAAATCTGAAACAGATGGAATTCTGAAACACATCTGGCTCCATGGTTTAGAGGAAGGAAGTTTTGGGCCTGCAGACACAGTTGAAGTGTGTGTGAGTGTGTTATTGAGTAATCAGTGAATGCTTTTGAGAAGAAAGAGTGGTAGGTAGAGGAAAATGGGGAGGACCAGTTATCAGAACATTGACTGTCAACAACCTGTGAAAAACAGAGGGTGTGTGTGTGTGTGAGGATGATGTGAGTGAAGGCTATGAAATGATCAATGAAAACTCTAGTGGCCTGTACTGATATCAAGTGTTTGGTGTGGTCTGATTTCTTTAGAAACTGAATTGTTCTCTAAATGATGCACTTATTTCCAGTGTGTGTGCGCGCATGTCTGTGCATGTATGCGTACACATGCTGAGAAGTTGTCATCTTTATTTTGCTGTGCCACAGATGAGGAATAACCAGGTAAAATAAAAAGACAGGAATGTCTCTGCATTCTTTGTAGATTCCTTTCACATCTACTTGGCTCTGTTCTAATATTTCTTCCTCATTGTTCTCTCTTCTTTATAATAGTTCAGATGCTTTTTTTTTCAGATGCTTTTTAATAGAAACTGCTGACTGCACAGTGAAATGCACTTTTCATCATTACTATTAACCTTGTAGGTCATTAAAACCTTGCTGGGGCTGCTTCTCCCCCACCCCAAAAGGCTTGAAAATCTTAAAGTTTTCAAAGCTTTTTAAGGCAGATGCTTAAGCTCAAAGATATGCTTTAGAGGGCCCTGGGAACTCTAGTAGGCTCCTGAGACAAGAGGAAGCATATCCAGCTTTCAGTGAAGTACAGTAGAAGGCACAGATCCAGACCCTCAGAGATTCTCTCATATGTCTAGGGAGAAATCAGGCTGAGGGAGTGTCAGACTTTAAGCTAGCATTGAAAACGTGGCTTTTATGAAGGTCCAGGAGAATAGACCTTGGGCCCTTGCCAGGTGGGAAGTTGGAAATGAGATTATTTCATAAAGCCAGCCCTTGGGAGGTGGTTGGGGGTGGGGCTACATCCTCAGGGAACAGGTGGTCCAGCAAACATTTGGGAGGTGATGGTGGGTGGTAGGGGCAGTATAAAAGGAGCAGACAGGGGATCTTACCTTTTTCACTTTTGACATGGTTGAGGGAAGGTGAAACCATGTCTTCTGTGAGAATTTGTCATCATAGATCTGCCTTCATGAGGTTCAGGTTTGAATTAATAGTACCTGTGTGACCTGGGACACCCCAAGCTGTGAAACAAACCTGATGTAGTTTTGGGTTGATAGCATTCCATAGGGTCTCTCAGAATCAAATGAAAAATTTTCTCTAGAGGGGCATACTCATAGTTCAAGCATTGAAAGATTCCTGTAGGTAAAAACCAGCCATTCAACCATGGGCCTTTACCCTCAAATTAGAAAACAGGCAAGGAAACAAGTCACCATGAGTGAAAGTCAGCAGACATAGCAGACAGAAGCATCAGATCCCCAGGGGCTTCATGGATAAGACCACTTGGATATATAATGTATTTTATTAAACGTTCAAAAAATAAGCTGTTGAAAAAAATGAGCAAAAAACATTATACTATTTTGAAAAATGTATGGATATTTGAAGAAGAAAGGAATAAAACATCCAGAAATGAACAATATAATAACTTAAATTGAAAACACGATCTTCGGCATTAGGCATGCACTTCTACAGGTTATTAGGAACACAAAGGGAGCAATTCTGGAAAAGGGTACACCAGAGACAACATTGAAAAAAATCTGCAGTTTTGCAGAATTGAATGTGTTATAATGTACTGGAAAAAGCATGTGGGACCCAGGCGGGCTTTCATTTAATGGCCATGGAACCTTGGGTTACTTCTCAACCTCTCAGATGCAGTATCCCCTTATGTAATCTGACTCCACAGATTTGCTCTGAAGGCTCTATCTTATAGTTTTTGAAAGGGTCTTGATTTCCCTTTTCCCTCCATTTTTCTGGGTTCCGAAGAATAAGTAGTCTCCCCTATTTCCTTGTCATTTGGGAAGTGTCCTAGAATGTATTAAATTATAATTTAATAATTCTAATTTCAGCCAGAGTGGCTGAAAGGCAGAGGGGTCAGTCTCAGAGAGCGAGGCCCGGTCAGGCCTCCCGTCCGGAGGTGGGAATGGATGGTGGGGTTCTGACTTTGAGTGGGACCTGAATTTGGTTTATATGGTGTCAGATATGGATCTTTGGTCAGGCATAGCCTGCAAATCCTATTCCCAATGCATCTAATCCCAACCCATAGGAAATCTGAGTTTTGCATTGAGCTTGGACTCTATTTTTGGGCTTGGGTCCGATCTGTTATGTTGTTCTGCAGGCATGGTGTGCCCTATCCTCTTGATCAGCTCTACCAGAGGATATGACCTGAGCTCCTGGAACAATGGGAGGAGGAAGGGAAGGGAAGCTCCTGGAAGGGAGGTATCTGTAGGGGAGCTCAGAGGCTAAAAGAGCCTCACATGTGGATCTTCTCCCTCCCTCTCTCCCACCTTTCTTCCTTTGACCCCCTTTATTTTCTCCCCACCCATTCTTCTGCTTTGGCTTTTGCTCCCTTTTTCTCTTTCCCTTCTTATCCTTGTATTTTCTCCTCTCTAGCAGAGGAATGCAGACCTTTTTTTTTTTTTTTTTTTCATCCTGTGAAATGCATAGAGTGAGAATTTGGGGTGTAGGTCTCATCTGGACTTGCCTAGACCCACACCAAGGCTTGGAATGTACTAAGATTTTATAAATTATCTAATAGGGTTGTCCGGGACCTTGGAAGAGTTTCTGGACCTTTCCGGGTGTGAATCCAAGTCATGACAATGGGATTCTACCCAGGGAAGGGAAGCAGTGAGCCTGAACAGGGCTGGCTTCAGGAGGAAATGGCAGGTTCCCCCTCCCCAGTGACATGGGCCCAGCCCAGCCTTGGAACTCAGCACAGTCAGGCCTGCAGATGACGTCACTGTCCCTCTGTGGGACAGCTGCAGCCAGCAGCAGGACACTCCAGAAATGCCAGCAGTAATTGGAAACTTTACTTTCAAATGCTTCCCACAGCATTCGTGTGTGTGTGGGGGGTGGGGTGGGGTGGTGAGAAGTGCTCCTGCTGCTGGGCTTTTCAGGTGGCTGCCCTGAGCAGGGCCCTGGGAGATCAGGGGGAGCTGAAGCTAACCTCCAGCTTCTCTGGAGCAGAGCTCCTGGGGGTGGGATGCAACTACATTCCCCAGAGGGCTGCAGCTTCATGCCAAAGGGATTCCATTTATATAGGCCTCCAGAGCCCATGGGATGCATTCCTATGCCATAATTTTCTTTTATTTTTAAGATTTTATTTATTTATTTGATAGAGAGGGCACATGAGCAGGGAGCGGGGGAGGAGAGGGAGAAGAATGCTCCCCGCTGAGCAGGAAGCCTGACTTGGGGCTCTATCCTGGGACCCTGGGATCATGATCTGAGCTGAAAGCAGACGCTTAACTGACAGCCACCCAGGCGCCCCCTAGTCAATAATTTTCAAAGTTCTTTTTTTTTTTTTTTTTCCTATTTGGTTTAAAGAACATTTTCTTCTTATTTAGCTATCTTTGATGCCTCATCTTCTCTGTGCAGCAGGTGAGTATAAGAGAAATGAAGGGAGGGAGAAACACAAAGAAACATTGTAGAGAAGAGACTATTTTGTGGAGACACGGCAGTGGCCTTCCCATGTCTGAAGGTCTGGGATGGGGAAGAGGCATCAGCCTGTTCTGTGTCCCCTGGTGAGAGAACCAGGGTTGGAATCCCAGTGGGGAGCCAGGGGCTCCCAGCGGTGCTCCTGCTGGGGGACACCACAGTGCAGGGGGCTTGCTCTTGAGCCTTGGGAGTCAGAGCCAGTTTGGGTTTGGGGGGACAGCCTCTAGCACAGTACCTCCAGCATCCTGGTCACCCGCCCACTTATCAGTCACAGCCCGAGTGCCCAGTCCTGCACTGGTCAGCCATCTAATTCTCACAACTGCCCTGTGGGCTGGGAATGATCATTAACGTCATTTTACATGTGGGAAACTGACTCACAAAGAGGCCAGGTGCCCAAGGTCACAGGCTAGGAAGTGGCAGGCGCTGGATTGGAATCAAGGAGGCCTGTCATCAGAGCTCCCTCCCTACCAGGTCTCACCGCTATTTAAACAGAACATGGGTTAACCTTCTGGCCCCTTCTTTCCCATTGTTTTCTCTACCTTCTTTCCTAATTGTAGTCTTAACTGTCCTATCAACATGTTACCTTATGAAATCATTGAGAAGATACCACTTTGGGAAAAGGCGTTCAGCCATGGAGGATCTCTGCCTGCTCCCCCCACCCCCCTACCTCACCCCTGTTTATCTCCTTTAAGGGAGCGCATACGATGGGAGCTGTCATCTGAAAATGGACTGGCTCAGCTCTAAGCGGGACTCAGGAGGGGGGAGGTGACCACTCACGGGAAGCCGGGGCTGGGCATCAGGCAGGAGAATGGGGGGACGTTTGAGTTCCCTTCTAATGAGGACGGTGGCTGAGTGTGGCCGTCGTGGAGCTCCCGCTGGCTCTGAGATGGGTGCTGCCAGCAGTGGGTTGCGGCACGCCGGCCCTTCTCACCACCTGCTTGAATTATTGCAGTTGCCTCCTGACTGCTCTGCCAGGTTACTGTGCTCCCTGCTCCAGGCTGCCCTGCACGCAGCTGCCACAGCCATCTCCACAAATACTGATTTGGTGACATCACTCTGAACTCCCTTTGCTCCTCTTTGTGCTCAGAAGCCTGAATGTCTCCTGTACCCCACCGTCCGTGCCTCTGCCCTCAGACCTCGGCTGGCCTTTCCGAGTGCCCCTTCCTCTTCTGTCCTCCCTCTACCTGGTGGGTCTGCAGCATACCCTAAACAAGCTCTCCTGACCTGTGTTTTCTTCCCTGGGACTCCATCCTGTTCCCCCAGGTGTCCGAGTCCCTTGTTCGTTCGGGGATCTACTCATCCTGTTCACTCAGTGCTCCTCGTGATGAGGCGACCGGGTGCCAGGAAGAGGCTGGGAAAACCAAGGCATACGAGACAGGCCCCATGTCCTTGAAGAGCTCTTGGTCTTGGATCAGCATGGTGAGAGCCATTCTAGGTGGGGTACAAAAGCTCTTCTTCCAGGGAGCCTTCACTGATTGCTGTGCCACTGTGAACTTGCCCCTAGTAGGAGCCCTATAGATCCTAGCATTTGTTCTTCTCTTTTAGTGCCTTGTTTTCTGCCTGGTGTTACTCACTTAATGCCAGTATCTCTTGGACTTTATCCTAAAGGAACATACCGCACTGTACTGCACTATAGCCTATTAATAGGAATACACGTTTATGTTGAGGGCTGAGTCCCAAGTATGCTCGCGTCCGTGATTCCCCTGACTCTCAGAACAGCATTGTGGGGCAGCCAGGACAGATGTGATCAGGCCCAGTTTGCAGAATGGGTGCTCACAGGCACAGAGTTCGTGAATGGCAGAGGCAGGACCTGGGCTTGGGTTTTGTCAAGTGTGGGGCACGCAGACCCCTCCCTCCACCCCAAGGGTGGATGGAGGCAGCCCCATGGCTGTGGGCTTCCCTCTGGGCCAGCAGTGTGTGTATGTGAAGCAGCATAGAGAGTGGAGAGGAGAATCTTGCAGCTGAAATCCAGGAGGTTCATTAAGGAGCAGGGAGGCACACAGGGTTATGGGGTTGGTTAGATAAAGGGTGATTTGCTCCTGATGCTTCTCATCCAGATGCCCTGCCCACCCGCCCTTCTTCCATGGAAATGGGAGCAGCTGGATGGATTGGGAGTAGAAGGAACAGTGTGGGAAGGGGCTGGAGTGGATAGGATGGATGGGAAGAAGGCAGGGCCTGGGGACAGGGGCAGAGGGGACAGGGGTCCCTCATCATCCAGGAAAAGCTTCAGGCTTAGTCACCCAGCTGAAAAATTTCAGAATCTGTGTCGTTCTTAAACTACTTAGTGGAACTGGGGACAGAAAGTGGTATCCAGAAAGTGGAATCCCAGCTCCCTCTCACCCTGGCTATCGATTTTTGACTTTCCAATTACAGCAATGGTGCTACCAATGTGAACACCAGCTAGTTGGAATGTTTGGGCTTTTGAAGCTCAGTTGTGTGAGTTACCTATGTGTTAAGAAAAAAAAAAAAAATCTTACCCTGCTTTAACAAGAACAAAGTGTGTTTCTTTAGCCCGGGTATGAATCAAAAATAGTTGAACTTTTTTTTTGGCTCATGTTTAAAAATAAAAAAGTCACCTTTGGGCTGAGATCAAGAATGGAAAATTTCAGAGCATAAGAGTAATTTTTTTTCCATCTGCTCTGTGAAGGGATGATAAGGTGTTTTGATGGAAGGTTGCAAGTCAACGTGGACTATGAATTCCCCTGGATTGTTGTTTTTGCAGTGTCTACTGGGTGGAGAGGTCCTCAGTGAAAGGCCTCTCCCTCTCCTGGCACAACTGAATGAATATGCAGAGGACAGGGGAGACAGTGTAAGGGAATATAAGCAACTAGATGGGATAGACAAAGAAGGTGGTGATTAAAATGAACAGACACTCAGCTTTTGCAAAGGTGGTTTTATCACATAGTGTATAGGTTGGCACCCCAAATGTTCAATTACTAATGCTCTAGATTGGGTAGTGACAAGTGTCTAGAGGTAAGTGCCAGGCCCAGGGAGCTGCACTAGAAGTGAGAATAAGGATGGGCACCCTTCGGAATTTTCATTAAAAACAAATCTGGACTGTCCTTGACTACTGTGGTTATTTTTAAAGGACATCGTGGCTAAAGCTTTGTTTGTTTGAGATGCCTCATTTTCACAGCTCAATATTATTAAGGAACGAAGGAACTGTTTTATGTATGTCAGTTTTACTGTTTCTGACAACAGTCCAAGTGTACATTTGTGCAACAGACTGCCTGGGATGTTAATTCTAAATTTAGAAGCTGCCTCCAGTGGATGCTGAAATCGGTCACACAGAATTCAGGTGCTTACTCAAAACATCTAAATACGCATGAGACTGGCATAGTCGCTGGTGGAAAGTTGGACTTTTGAGCCTGTGTCTCAGGATCCTGGGATCGTCCGGGTGTGCCAGATCAGCTGCGGGCTGGGTTCTAGACATGTGCATTAGCTAGTTACTGAGCAGAGTCAGCATGGATGGAGAAAAGCCAAAGCACCATGGACAGACCCAGAAAGTGCCAGTCCCCGAGCCCTAGGATTTCATCTTGACTCCGTCACTTGTTAGCTCTGTGGCCCTGGGCATGACACTTCACCCAGATGCCCTGGTTTCCTCATTAGTATTGTGGTGGTATTGAATGATAAATATATTTTAGGGTCCTTTCCAGATCCCCGACCCTATAATTAACAAACCAAAATTCAAAGAGTCAAGTAAGAGCTTTAGCTCTCTCTTATTTGGGCCATTTGTAGTCGTCAAAAGTGAAACATAATTAAAAAACTTCCCTTCTGGTTGAAAGAGCCGTTGTCAAATATAGTCAGCGGGATTGTAGTAGTATCGTATGGTGACAGATGGTAGCTACCCTTGTGTGGTGAGCATAGCCTAACATACAGAGACGTTGGATCACTGTGTTATCCTCCTGGAACTATCGTTAACATTTGTGTCAACTACACTCAAATAAAAAAAAATTAAAAAACAAAATAAAATAGCTATTGTCCCAAGTTGTGGGAGTATCTCTATCACTCTGGCTATTTCCCTGAAAGCCTCTGGACCTCCCCCAGGGGGCAGTTATTAAATACTTGAGGTTTGGCCCTGACAGCTTCTTCAGCCTAAGCCCATCCATGTTGGTCCTGATGCTCATGGCCCTGCCTTACCCACAGATAAATATGGTAGTCATCTCCCTGGCTTACAGGTAGTCTCTGGGTAGAGTCGGCATGATGACTGGACTCCTGGGTCTCTGTTTCTGCACCTGGAGATGGAGCTAATCATAAACAGTAGAGGTAGATGCAAGGGTGGGCTCTGAATCCTGACCACCGAGTTCTCGTCTTGGCTCTGTCATCCATTAGTTGTCCGATCTCAGGTAAGTCATGTTGCCTCTCTTACCTCAACTCATTGCCTGCAAAATGGCAACATGATAGCACCTGTTGTCTAGAGCTGAGGGCGAGATAGGACAATGCATATGGGATGCTTAGAATAGAACACACGATAGAGATGATGGGTGTGTGTGTGTGGCATATTAACATTTAGGGCTTTATTCTATGTCAAGTGAGATAATGTAATTATACACTGGAGGAGATAATGTGTGTAAGCCCCTGGCACGATGCTTGCCAAATAGTTAATTTTCAATGAACGTTAGCTCTTATCGAACCAGGTCCTGTTGGAAAAAGAAGTTATGTTTTTTATGTGGTTTCAGGAGTCTCTCCTCCAGGATTTAGGCCATTTCTCATTGACAAACATGGGTCTGAAGGCAACTTTAGAGGTGGCGGAGGAGGTTCTGGAGGTGGAGGCCAGACATGAAGCACACCGTCCTCAGCCTGGCTGGGGGAATGGGAGGCCCTGACAGCTGTGTCTTGGTCAAGGCCTCCTGGCTGGGACCAGGAGTTCAGGTGCTAAGGTTTAGCCTGCTGATGAGTCACAGCTGTACTAGAGACCGATTGAGTGCCACTCTTGGGGGCTGAAGAGCCGGCTCCTTAGCATCTGGGAAACCTGGATATCCGTGTCCAGAGCCAGAGCTGCTTCCAAGAGGAGTGACGGCTGCATCCCCATGGGCTGTCAGCCACGTCCCCTTGCCACGTCCTCTGGTGGCCTTGCATGGGTCAATTTCCTCATCAGTGGCAGGGTGGGATTAGCTGGATTGAGGTTTTCAGACTCTGTTTTCCCCCTTGAGACCCACGACAAGAGATACTTTTTTTTCTCAACATCCGTGAATATGATGAAACCAGAGTTCCAGGGTGCATTTCCATGAGGTAGACATTCTGTTTCTGTGCTGCCACATTAAAAAAAAAAAAAATAATTTATTTATTTGTCAGAGAGAGTGAGAGCAAAACCAGAGAGAGTGGCAGGTAGAGGGAGAAGCAGGCTCCTGGCTGGGCGAGGAGCCCAATGTGGGACTCCATCCCAGGACCCTGGGATCATGACCTGAGCTGAAGGCAGATGCTCAGCTGACTGAGCCACCTGGGTGCCCCTGTTACGCTGTTATCTGTTTCAGTTGAAAAATGCTGGTTGCCAGCTGTGAAGTTGGTCCTGTGAGCCATTGTTGGGTTGTCACGTGCACTGTAAACACGTGAGCCCCTGAGGGCTGGTGTGCCATTGGGACAGTGGTGTTGGTGGGGGAGATGGTGGCTTCTCCCTGTTGGGCCAGAAATGGTGTGACAAAGTAGCCAGGTGTTCAAGTAGGTGGAGCCAGGCACTGCTCCCTTTTTTCCTCCCCTTTTCCTCGAAATCAAGTGGATATTTCCATAAGCTCAAAGGAATGAACGTAACATGTGGGGCTGTAGTTGTGTCCCTAGTCCCCAGTCCCAGAAGAAACGAAGGGAGGCCTCTCCCCCCCCCCCCCCCCCCCCGTGAAGGATAGAAATAGCCCTTCAGCCGGGGCAGTACTGGGGGTCAGGCCGCGACCCTTCTGGCCGCACACGTGTGGAGGGTTCACGCTGCGTTGTAATCGCCCAGCCTGTGCACCAGTGCAGTCCTGGAGAGGCGCCCACCCGCTGCACACCCGGCGCCAGCGCTTCAGCTGCAGGATCGCGGTGAGGTCTGGGGTCGCGCGGTGGGGGGGTGGGGGGTGCGTGGGGGGGTGAGCGGGCGGCGTGCCCGTGGCACGCGGTTCAGAGAAGCACCTACTGACTAACGTGCGTGGAGCGTTTCAGTATTTTAAGCTGGTGGATCCGCACCCATGCGAACGTTCTAACCTTTAGTCCTGTTGGGGCTTTTTCTAGAGAATCCCCCCTCCCCCGCAGGTCCCGCCTTATACAGACAGGCTGAAACCGGTCTGAATGGCTGCGGAATGTTGCGGGCCAAGGGGGCTGGCGGGCCCAAAGGCGTGGAGAGGGGCACGCCTCTAGGGCTGAAGCCCCCAGGCAACAACAGAACCTATTAGGCCTTTCCCAGCACCTGGTCGGAGCACCCCCCCCCCCCCGGTGGAGTGTGGGAGCCTAAGCGCGCACAGCTGCGTGGAGATGAAGCTGTATCACCTGCGCTCTGCCGGGGGATTACAGGCCGCACCATTTCAGCATCACTCATCAGAAAGTGGTGTGGCTTGGAGAGGCCTCCGGGCACGGAGACTGTGCCGGCGGCTCTCTGTCCAGACCGCTGGCTTGGGTTTATTGGCATCTCGGGCTTATTTTGTGCCTTCGCCTCTTCCATGTGGACAAGCAGAGACCTTGCTGGAACTCCAGGGCTGCTGTGCAGGCCACCTTTGAAATGCAGCAGCGTTTCTGCCTCATGGGGGGCAGCTCTGTGGACAAAAGGTGCACAGTTGATAGTAACTTTGTCAGAGAAGCCTCTCTCCTTGGGACTGGCCTGGAGCCTGGCGTCTTTTTCCTTAGGGCCCCTGGCATCTCAGGTGAGCTGCTGAACCACAGGCCGGCGTTCTCCCTTCCAATCTTTCCGGGGGCTCCATTGTTCCTGTCTGTTCTCCCTTCTCCTGGTATAGCCCTGGTCACATCCATCTGGTCAGATCTCACAAGCTAGCTAGCTACTCAGGCTCTGCTCCTCTGGTCCCCATGCTGAGTGAGGTGCCACTCGAGTGTCACCTGACTCAAGAGGCCTGTCCTGCCATCTGTGTTCTTACTTTTGTAAGACCAGAATTACAAACATTCCGGGAGTCATCTGAAATCTGGAGAGGCAAGAAACCACTTTCTGAGCCTTTTTTCTTATCCGTACCGGGGGGATAAGAATACCCACGTTACAGGTTTGTTGTGAAGGTCATATGAGGTAGAACTTTGCAAATTATTCTGCTGAAGGTGAAAGAAAAGAATTTTTGTTAATATTGTTGTTGTTTAGAATTTCTTATAATTTGCACACCCAAATGCCTTATTTGGGGCAGTCTTCCTATAATTCCAGATTGGGATGTTAGCTTACTTGTTTATAGAATGGTATAAAGAGGAAAAAAAAAAATCACGTTGCCCTGGCAGTCTGAATTTTTTAACTTGGCCAGACAGTTTAAAGTTTTTTTTGAAAACATTGGTGAGGGGGATTCAGAATCACCCAGCCCCTCTGCTAATAGCACAGTATTACTGTTTTTTCTGGGTCTCCTGTTCATCTTTGGAAGCCCTAAAGAGCATGAGAATTATATTCTGTCACTGCTTCAGAGTCTCCCATGAACCATATAAACAGGATTGAACAGCACACTTGTTTCTCATAAGCCCATTTGGGCTAATATTATAGGCCTGTTTCTGTCACCCCTGGCTGTCTGAGTATTTGTTATTTATCCCCACATCCTTTATGCCCAGGGCACATGCTGTGTGGGACAAGCCTGTGCCCTCCCAGCTGGAGGATGCTC